>JAUTBT010009551.1:0-24726 GCA_032361225.1 Lepetodrilus schrolli
GATGATAACTGCATTGCCACTCTACAGACATCGCATCATATCAATATCGCGTCAGAAAGGTAACTTTCGCGAACATTCATGCCGGGGCACCCGGGGCGGGATTTGAACCTGGAACCTTTGGTGAGTAAGTGATTATGAAGTTTAACATGTCGCTGCGGGAATCTTTCACCCATTTGCAACGATGGAACCTTTGGCTCCGAAGTCCAATGTTCTACCACTGCGCTACCACCTGCCCTGCTGACAAACCAAGGATGATAACTAACACATGTAGCACAGCACATATAGGCTTGTATACTAAACCTAGGAGCATATTGGATGGTACTGACAAACCAAGGATAATAACTGATTTCAGACATCAGATGCTACTGTCATAAAAAGTAAACCTTTGAAAATAAATAGATTTTACGCTCTGAAGACTGATTCAAAGTTGGGACTTGTGGTTCTGAAGTATAACAATGGACCACCTGCTTCAATGTTGTGCAGATCGAAACCGTTCCCCAGATTCATCCTGACTGACTGACTTACATCACCATCACAACAAGTAGCTGCTGTGTGTTCTGGCTATTTAATGTTTTACCTGCTGAAGGCAACTAGAGCGGCCGCAATAGATGCGATCAATCCAGCATTTAGAAGATTAGTCTATAAATATTTATACAGATTCAGATCTACAAAGAAACATTTCCTTTGATACAGAACATCTAAAGAGACAGTGATATTTTAAGAAATGATACGATCTGACATAGGTATGTGAGGGGCACTCCATATATTACCTAAAGCTACCTAAATCAAAACATTACTGTATATACAAATATTACTGTGACCCGCCCTCGGGGTATTGATGGAAGCTATTGGATCTGAAAAGCTCTAGGCTCATGTCCTGTCCTAAAAAGAATTGCTAAATAAAAGATAGATTCATCCTCTTAAATCTCTTATTCAAACCTAATGATGTAACAACAATGGAAATCCCCTCCTCTGAATCCCTCCCTGGCCCACCAGGGGAGAGAGGGGCCCACCTCCCAGTCAAATGTTACTAAAGTAATTAGCAGAGGATTATTGTAGCCATTACTTGTCAAATTCAACACATACATCCTGGGCTGAGATCCATGCCTCTGTGCTCTGGCCTGGGTAGCGTAGTGATTAAATTGGCATCATGGTAGATACCACCCTCTGCCCCTCCCCCTCCATTCATCTGGACCCTATATCTGACCCCTGCAGTGACACCCATTCACTCCTGGACAGACCCACAATGGGATTCTTCAGGGAGAGGAACATCATTAAACAATGATTGAGCAGGGAATGACAGGGTTGGGTGACTGGTTGGTTATTGCTGGTGTCAAGTTGATGGAAATTGAGAAAATGATATATAGATGGATTCAATTATGGGCATTGTTTGTGTAGATATTTATCAGTACTTGAGGCGATTCCCATTTGTATGTTCACTGCAAAACTGATTCTCATTTTACGTTCAATTGAAACTGAGATAAGTGACACTGTAGCAATAGGCAAGAATTACAATTTAACATTGGATTATTAATGAGTTTAACTTGATTTTGAAGATACAGTACATGTACTGAAACCTTAATGCTGGGAAACCTTACAAGACTTTGAACTATTTAAGAATCCACCATATATTGGCAGTAAAGACATACTGGCAGTAAACAAGGAGAGATTTACACTTTAGCTAATCAATATTAAAACATTTTGATAAGGATTATCAACCTATTGGACAAAAAAAGAGAATCCATTTTGTTCTAAAATCATGAAAATTAATCCTTTGATGTCGAATGTATTTCTAGTGTCCCAATCATTAACATTTATTAATGCTTTGTGTTGAATTAAAAATGATAGGATGAAAACTTTTCATAAAGAATTTAAATATGAGGGTAACATATTTAACTCTAATGGCTCAAACTGATTCTTGCTAATATTAAACCAGTATTTTTCAGCTGTGACATGGAAATCTAGTCCGAGTTTTATTCTGACACAAGGTATTTGCAAGGTGGTGCCCACACACCAGCTACTCAGATAGTCATCAGCTGTATTTAATGAGTACACACGTCCCTGAGGTACACTCTGTCACAGCCTCACAGGACCAATGATGGAAAATAAATGGAAATGGGCAAATCTCCAGCAGTTGTATAAACATGGATTGCTGACAGATTGGGCAAATATGCTGAAAGCAATCGGCTTGCATTCCTCCATTTTAATGATTTACTGATAGTGGAGATTTTAAATTAAAACATCAGGTTGTTCTACACATTCTGAATGGCTACTACCATCACCTTAGCTTTAACATGTAATTAATCAACAGTTTGTATAAAGAAAGCATAAGGAAGACATATGGCCCGTATTGTTATACATTTTTTAATTTAAAAAAAAAAGAGATAACATTATCTGGTCCTTAAGTATAATATGCAAGAAATTCTACAGCTGTAAAGTAAAAGCTGGGACAGAAATAAGTTAATTATTAGCCACACCATTAACCATTGTGGAGCGCGGTCTGTATTCCACATTTCTATGCACAAGCCAACCATCTGTCACCATCAGCGAGACGCCAGGTATTGCAAAACATCGGAGATCACTTTCTCCTCAGCACAAAAGATTAGCCCCGACCCATTACACTGCGTCCAGGACCCAATACACTGCACCTGTTCTGTGGGGGGACAGTGACAACATATCACATAAAGTTAACACATACTTGCCAGCTTTCACAGCAGAGCTGTTCCAGCAGAAAACTTTGAATGACTTGAAATGATTGCTATAGATTTGTACTGGCAGGTGACGTGACACTCAATTATCATGAGATTGTAAAAGAAGCTCTCCATCTGGCTCAGATCTGTTGTGGTGAGCAGGGTGGGGCGATTCAGACCCCCCAGGGTATCTCTCCCTACCCCTAGTTACCACACATTCAAGCATATCACCATGATGGCTTGACATCAATTCTATTGTCTCACAAGCAAAATATAATTTATGTGAATGTTCAATGAAATTTCAAAAGCAAATTTTCTTCACAGGAAAATTTATTTTAAAATAAAAGGACGTACTATTTAAAAAGTTAAATACTGCCATAGATTCCAGACTAATTGCTGGTACACATTAATTCAGTATCACTGTACATCCAAATATTACCAGTCTACGGAACTGGTTAAAAATGTGAGAGAAAATACAGGCCCTGAGGTTACCAAACTTTTTTGAGTAAGATTTCATGCTCAACTCAAAATGTTTTGTGCACAAATCCTCATACAAAATATGAGTTGAGCATGACGTCACACTCAAAATGTTTTGTAATGTCTGGGCCAGATATATAAAAAGGTTCAAACTCAGACCTTTATGTTTGTATTCCAAGGCACTATCAACTGCACTATCCCGACTCCCACTGTATTTTAACCCTATTAGAAAACAGCAAAACCTTGCACGGACAATGGGAATAAAGTGATATAATAACATACTAGTAGCAGGATACTTTCCGTACACCATTCAGATATAGGAGGAAACCTAAAATACCCATAGCACTGAGTGTTGCAGTAGGCCAGCGAGTGCCGACTGGTATTAGTGAGTGAGTGAGTGAATTTTTGTTTTACGTCACAGCGGGAATCTTTTAACTAATTAACTAATTAACTATACAATAAGGTATTAGTGAACTAAGGATAATAATTGTGCCGCTACAGTACAGACGGTACTTCATATAATGATTGTATCCGAAATGTTACTAAAGATGAGAAAGGGCAATTGTGTTTTCATCTGAAACAGCCAGGATCCAGGAGCTGCAGGCCAGGGCCAGGTTTACAAAATCGATGACGGAGACTGTCATCCTTGGGTTACTTCCGTGAACGCTGACGCCAAGTACACGGGGTCAGGTCTGAACTCGGAAGCTTTAGCTGTGACAACCTACCACTGCACCACCATGCACCCTCACCTCTAAGTTCAGCTAGCTATACGTCATGATTGTGACCTCCTGAGTCTCTTACTATTGGACAAGCGATTCTGGCATTGGATATGGCCAGAATCTAATGTCCAATAGTAAAGAGGGGTCATTGCCACGTTGATCTACTTGAACTACCTCGCCCACATTGTTTACATGCAAGTCAGGTGGAATATGCTCACATGTAGTAAAGCGTTAGAATCCTCCTTATTTGGATAAAAGAAAAGACATTTTGTTTATATATATTTATTATAATGCCATACCTTTGACATAATGATCTAATTTCATATTTAAAACACTATACTTGCTGATAAGAACGTTATTTTAGCACTTAGAGCACAACACGCACAGATATACACAGACAGAAAACAAGTACAAGCTATTGCTGAGCAATTTATAAGGGGAGATAAGTGTGAACAATGTACACCTATATATCACACTGAACATCTTCAGGCAAACAGAAACAAAAATATCGGGAGAATACTTATCCAACTCAGAAGATATAGCAGGTAAACATAGAAGATATAGGGGGTAAATAAATATGATTGGACAGTATTCTCAGCTGAAGGGCAGTTTCCATTTGGCAATAGGCATCGAGTCATAAAATACATTGTAGTTCATTTTTCAGTTAGCAGAATGGTGATGTATCAACAATGAAAGGACATTCATTACCTACATCTTTTATGAAGATCTGAAAGTCTCATTATTAATTAGAGAATTGAAAATTACTAAAATGTGAATGATAAGTACACACCTCATTAACATAATGTTAAAAATAATCACGGTCTGCACATGGGAAACAATTCTTAAGTAGTAAAAAAAAGTAAAACAATTAAATAAAAATAGCTGTGTGAATGTGTTCATGATCTGACATTTTTAAAGATATGGGTATTTTTTTAATACAGACAAAGTAATGTTAAGATTACTAACTGTCATTCTGACCTTCAAACCTGACAACACAGCGACGAATACTTAGCACAAACAGAATCATTATAATGGGATAATAATAGGATATAAACCAATGTACAATTATACTCTACAAAAGTGTGAACCTGTACAAAACAGTGACAATATACAGTGCAGATAGCAACAGTAGAACTTTACAATTCAGAATAGCATTTTTAATGACGGCATATTGTTGCTAGATTAAAAATACTAAAGAAATGATGTAGGTTAATTATTGTTAGTCAGTCGTGATCGTCAAAATCTTGGGTTATTGATTAGTCAGAAAATGCTTAAATTCCCAGGTGTAGAGTTTGTCTATCTGTCGGTGGACACTATTGTTCGTATTACCAACATCAGCTTGGCTGACGAGTCAACAATCACATCACATAACATTTTGGGCGAAAACCCAGGTAGATAATAGCACTTTGATGTGGTTATACTAAGCAGACAATCTGTACAGACATCACGTCAGACTATGTACACTGGAGACGGAGGGAGAGAAGAGAAGAAGGAAGGAAGGAAGAATAAAGAACAGAAAGAAAGAGAACAGGGTTTAGTTGTAGCACTACACAGGCGACTGAAATTCCACCGGAGATTGCAGCAGAGACATGGCCTTCCTTGACCGCGGAGTTAGCACTTCCTTCTGAAAGACAAACAAGAAAATATAACTCTTGTGCAATTCTCAGTTGATAAGAACTGAAATTATAGTGCTATAACTGAAACATCTAATTGAATGTCAAACAGTCCAAATATAATTATTGTGCATTAATCAGTTTACAAGAAGTGAAACATCTAAACGTTGATTATAGATCAGACTATCTGTCATAAAACACATTATCTGGTATTACTAATAGTAATTGTTGTACCATAACTGAAATAGCTAATTGTTGACTACTGATACATATCTCATATTTCTCTAGTAATATTTGGTCTGTAAATGGAATACAACACAAAATAATACTGTGGAGTCTCTATGGCAACTGGATAAACATGGTTACCTGGACAGACTTTGGCGCCATGGTGACAGACTGAGTGATGGGGGAAACCATAGCGATGGGCTTGTTCCTCTCGGGCGTGAAGTAAAGCGTCTTCCGCACCTTCAGGTTGACGCTCATGTAGCTGATCTCATTTTCGGATGATGGCATGTTCTCGTTGCCTTTCTTGCTGGGGACAAAGCAGTTGCCGGGGTCATCCTCGGTTGAACGACGTTTTCGCACGTTGTGGTCGCGCATGTCTACTATGTGAACAGCAGGACTGGCGGGCTGAAACACCACGAGGGGAAATAAAGTATTCCACCAATTAGAAATCAAACATTATTTATCAATAATATCCTGTTGTGAGAGTTGGGGTTCAGAAGTGCACTCAATACAAATTAATACTGCTCATAATGTCAGGGGTAAAACTGCAAAACCTGCAGCACTGAGCTTTGCAGTAAACCTGCAACATACAGGCTGATACAGTTCAGACATTGTATCCAATGACGATCACACCAGAAAGGGAAATGTAAGCAGACAGTGGAGATTATGAAACTATTAGTATGATTTCATGCTCAACTCAGTTTTGTTCACAAATCCCCATATAAAATTCGAGCTTGAGCATGAAATCGTGCTCGAAATGTTTCATAATCCCCCCCGAGTCTTGAAGTCTGATGATCTACTACTACCCCCAGCCCAGAGTAAAGCCAGTACTCACCACTTTTGACTTGGTCGCCTTCCTGTTCCCGGGGGTGGATGGGTGGCTGCCTCCACACTTGATGATGGTCACATTGTCGTCTCCAACCTCCTCGATACAGACAGGCGAGCCCACGGCCAAAGAGAGGCTGTTGGTCACCTGGCTGGCGTTGGTGGAACAGTGGCGCCGGTGTTTGTGAAGAACAGGGAAGTGCTTCTGTGGAAATACAACATTGTACAAGTCTAGTGGATAAAACGGGCACATGTCCTCTAGCTAAAGCTAAAATGCATAACTGCTAAGATATCCTGTCATGTGTGGTCTTGTGGAAATTTAGGGTTTCTAGTACGGTAATGTAATGTCATCGGTTGTTGAAGAACAAATATTTGTATTTATTTATTATTTTTAAATTGGGGTTTAGAGCCGCTATCAAGATTCTGTCACTAATATCATGGCTTGTCAGTTTAGGGCAGGAGGAAACCCACAACATCTATAGCACTGAATGTTGCAGTAATGTTGCAGTAAACCTGCGCGCACTGGCTGGTACTGACAAGACCAAGGATGATAACTGCATTGCCACTCTACAGACAGCGCATCATATCAATATCGCATCAGAAAGGTAACTTTCGCAAACATTGATGCCGGGCTCCCGGGGTGGGATTTGAACCTGGAACCTTTGGCTCCGAAGTCCAATGTTCTACCACTGCGCTACCACCCGCCCCTTGAAGAGCAACTACTCGGTAGTCAGACACACCACGCGATTGCAAGAAAGACCACTCGGTTTTCACACATTACTGCTGTGAGACTGTCTACATACCTTGAGAGATTCCCCGATTGATTTACTCCGATGGTGCTTCTTGTTGTGTTGATTCTGCTGCGTGATGCCGCCAGCACGGTTGAACTGTTTGAGCAGCTTCTTCTTCTTGGCCGACTGTGGCAGGGCCTGGACGTGGGCGTACAGCTTGGCCAGCGCCACCTGTGTGTCCGTGGTGGTGTCCGCCTCCTGACACGCCGGGCGGTCGATGTAACACACCATCGTGTTCAGTGCTGGGCCGCTCCCCCATTTCTGCTGATAAATGGACGTGAACTACCATTGGAGACTTTGCACAGCTACAACACTTAACAGACATGCGATTTAACTCTTTAAGACCCGATGACTGATAGATCAGTTGTAAATTTCACCCCTCTTAACCCCGGGGACTGATAGATCAGTTGAATTGTTCACCTCCGTTAAGGCCTAGTGACTGATAGATCAGTTCACCACACGCGATTCAAACACTCGTTCTTTTGTATTTGCATTATGTAAATTTAGAGTAACTGCTAGAGACTAGAGTGCTGTTATGTATTCCGCTATACGTGTGCAAGTGCTTAAAATGTGACAGCTACAAAAACACGATAGGAGGTAAGCCCTATGACGTCGCCGGGCCTTACGTAGCCAGGTCACTCTAATAGGTAAGGGTTTAGATGCATAATACCATAATACCCATACCACCAAGTACACCAAGTACACCCAGTGTTGCAGTACACCTGTGAGTGGTGACTGGTATCAATGAACCAAGTATGCTAACAGTACTGCCACACCAGACAGCGCATCCCATAATTATTTTGTTTATTTTTGAATTGGGGTTCAGTATGTTTAGAGCCACTTTCAAGATTATTTCACTGATATCATGGCTTATCTGGTCAGGGCAGGAGGAAACCTGCAACACATGATGTACTGAGTGTTGCAGTAAACCTGCAAGCACAGGCTGGTACTGACACTTTAAAGGATGATAGCGGCACTAGTCAAGCAATGCATCCTGTCATGAAATGTTAACTTCTGATTTCACTCAGGACCTTCGGTTTCAAATCCAGATAAATGCCGGTATTGATGATCTACCAATGTGTTGCCAGCCATCCTTCAAAAACTGCAAACACTCGCAAAACTGAAACACTTCACGTCATAAGACGTGTTATACACTGTCAGGATGTTGATGTTAAGATGTATGATGTATCATAATCTTACCTTTGACCGGGAGATGTTGTTGTTCTTCTCGCAGGACGAGGGGTTGTTGCTGTTGTAGCTTGGGTCCTCCATCTCCTTCCAGAAGTTTGCCATGTCTACAGCCAGCTCCCGTGGAATCTGTGGGAAGGGAGCAGTCATTGTACAGCAGGATACAGTAGTATTTAAAAAAAATCAAAAAAAGAAAAGAAAGGGATCCAAACATAACCCCGAATCAGCAGAGCATCAAAGGTTTATATTAAGGGTACACTGTGTATTAGACATGAGATACGATAACATAACTTTTTTTTAACCACCTAACATTGTTAAATACATTGTTAAACACATTGTTAAACACATTGGATACATTTTATTACCATTATAAAAAATGTGTTTATTTTGGTAAAAAAAATGCTTCAATGTCTTTAACAAGGACTATATTATCAAAAGAAAGTTAAAATTCTATCTCTTCAAACTCTTTCACGCTGTCTAGACACAGTTTGAGCAAACTCTTTGTGTATGGATATGTATATAGTGCTATATACATGTACTATGTTATTATTATTATCTGTGTCTGTGACTTGACCAGCTCAATGGCTCAGTGGTTCAGTGACTCACCTTGAACAGACTCTGTGCATTGTCCACCATGAAGGTGACGGCCTTGGCTGAATACATGGATGCCATGTGGAAGTCTGTGGCATTTAACTGTGGACAGAGAAACACAAACATGACAAACACCTGCATGAGGCAGTACACAAACATGACAAAACACCCACAGTACAAACAACAGACTGTGGCACTGTTGACTAGATACTTCAACTTCAAGTGATTGAGTGAATTATTTTTTTGAGTCTCACAGCGGGAATCTCATCTCATCTCAACTTCAAGCTTCAGTTATTCAATTTTAGATTTACTATGAAATGACAGAGCATTACCAGAGCTGGGCATCCACACCTCGTACATGGCTGTTAAACAGAACATAGTCCAGGCTAGTTGACATGGTTACAGCTTACCTTTCTTGAGCAAAACAGATGAGGAGCAAAGATGGTCCCGAGTGCCTGTGAGGTCATCTTATTCTCGCCGACCTTTGACACCTTGTACAGGAGGTCAAGGACACACTCCAGCATGAGGGCGTTCTCGCGGGGCAGCAGCATGAACAGGAGCTGGAGGGACTTGAGCTGTTTGTCCTTCACTCTGGTTCTCTCACCGTCCGAGATGTCACAGCTCATGTCTGCAATGTCAGAAATACTGGATGCAAGTTTGGGGATACTGAAGTCTGTACATAGTAATAGTAATGTGAGTAGTAGTGCAGAAATTGACACAAGTCCAGACACAAGTCCATAGACAAGTACAGACAGGAGTGGGCATGGCAACAGCAATTTCAGCGGGAAAACAAGCCTGAGGTTTGGGGGCTGCAGTCCACAAGCCACGTCCATGCCAAATAAATCAACCCCCGGACAGATAAATCAGTGGAGTTCCACGAAAAATTACTGTGCCTGCAAGAGCTGACACAACTACAGAAATAAGTACAGACAGGATCACAGAAATAAGCACACAGACAGGAGCACAGTCAGGAACACAGACAATACAGACACAAGCAGACAGACAGGAGCACAGACACAAGCACACAGACAGGAGCACAGTCAGGAACACAGACAATACAGACACAAGCACACAGACAGGAGCACAGACACAAGCACACAGGCAGGATAACAGTCAGGAACACAGACAATACAGACACAAGCACACAGACACAAGCACACAGACAGGAGCACAGACACAAGCACACAGACAGGAGCAGTCAGGAACACAGACAATACAGACACAAGCACACAGACAGGAGCACAGACACAAGCACACAGACAGACACACTGACACAAGCATACAGGAGCACAGACAAGCACAGAGACAGGATCACAGACACAAACACACAGACAGGATCACAGACACAAGTACAGACACAAGCACAGACACAAGCACGTACTGAAGATCTGGCGGTGAGCTTCACTGTGCCGCTCAGTAAGGAGTTGCTCAGGGAGCTGAGACAGGTAGTGTTTGAGGATGGCAGCCACGTCGTGGGGGGTGAAGGTGCCGTCCTCCAGAGACAGTTTGCTGTTCTTAGTCTCCAGCCAGTCCTTGAGCACTCGCTGTCGGCAGATGTTTCCGTTCTTCCTGAACAGCCCTTCCTTGGTGATGACTGAAACACAAGACAGAGAAATTACCACCATAGTCTCAGCCAAAATTACCAATGTTTGAGGTGTCCTTTGGCTAATGCTATTATAATTATTTGTGCTGCGAATATCTAACTTCTATTGATGCATTTATAACAAATTGAAAATGAACCAATAAAATGAAGAAAGATCGAGTAAATTGTTGCTTAACCATATGCGATGAAGTAAAAGAAAAGCATGGCTCACAATTGATGTTCATAATTAGTAATGTAAAGATGTTTTGTGCGACTACTACGGAATAAATGTTGTTCAGGCATGGCAACAGACAATTGTAATTCCAGCAGAAAACAAGCCCAGCGTCTGGGGGCTGCACAGACATAGTGCAAATAAATCGACTCCTGGACAAATAAATCAGCAGAAAATGTCCATGCCTGGGAAGTCTGTTTTAAACTTATACAAAGGTGCGAGGTCAGATTATATCAAGTAACAAGGCAAGAACCGTGTTTTACAACTTATTCAATATTTAAGTGTCCTATAGAATACTTTACGCATATCAACAGTGGTGGTAATCTCCTAACATTGTGCTTCATGATCCCTCTCAGGTTGGAGCCGTACACATTTTCTTACTACAATATGGTAATCACGAGTGGGTTATTTTTCATGAGAAATAATAACAATTAAACAGCCTAAGAAAATGCAATTTGTGATGCATAAATGTAACATGGTAAACAAATTTGAATTTTCTTTGTTCTCATCATAATAAGTCTTTACAAATACTTCAGCTTGTTTCAACTACGCTCACTTCAGTTTCCATTGGCAGGTCCTGAGAACCGTGGCCTGGTCGGCGTCTCACAATGGAGCGATGCCATTAGTTAGTTTTAGCCAGCCATTCAGCCCATTACCAAGTGCTTTCTATAGGCAGGACACAACAGTCCAACTGCCAATCCGTGGGCATTTCGGACAATCGGAGCTGGCCCGACACAACGCTCTGGTGTGGACCCATTGAGCTCAATGGCGTCTCCATACCTCACTCAGACTCAGAGTGGCTGCATGAGCTACATACTTGACCAGGCCAAGGGATTAGAACCAGCCTTGTCTTGGCCTGGGCCACTGCCTGGATCAAAGGGCCGACTTCAAAGCAGGGCCTACCTGCATGGATCAGTGCTCGCCAATTTGGGGCTGTTCGCGTTCACAGTTATATCACATCAACGTTTGTATTGCATGAATGAGAGCATGGAAGACTGGTCAGTGACTAGGGTTAGTCGTCGCCAATGATTGCCGATGACGTCATTAGAGCTTGACCATCTACATTCCCGCATTATCATGAAGTAGGGGTGATTGGTGTGTGGGTGGGTGGCTGCCGCACTGTTAAAGTTACATCATTGTTGTCTCACTGGCTTCCCGGTTGTCTGGTGTCCGTAGTCTGCTGTTGTAGTGAAAGACTCTCGCTTCTCTGTGGTGTTGTACACAGTGTTAGAGAAACAGAAGGTCAGAGGTTGTTCAAGCCATCTGGTTGTCCAATGCACGTCCCATGTACCAGACAGACGTGCTTGTGTCATTGTGTGACAACTGTTGAATCAAGTGAAATACTGACTTTTATTTGGCCGACTCAAGCTATTTAAATGTTTTGTCAATTCTTACAAAGATTACTTACTTTCTGGTCGACCTAGGAACTCGATGAGCTGGTAAATGTGTGTCACGTTCTCCTCAGTGATTGCAGTCCCAAACAGTCCCTTTTCTGAAAATATACAGAATCGTGAATTCAAGTTACAACAATACGGAAGTTTGTTTCATGGTACTAACTGAATAAATGTTTGGGTCACACATGATGCCATCTTGACATAAATCTTGACATGGTATTTCTTGAATAATTTGAATAAATACATCTTTAATAATAGATGTATTAAACTATAACAAACACTAGTCTTGAACTTAAAAATCAATTAAAACCACCAAGCGTGAATCTGAATACATTAAAATCAATAATCCCATGATGAATAAATTCAAATTCAATTACTCGCACAGCTCTGTGTGGTTATGGGTCGTCAAATGTCAAGGGTCAGAGGTCATTAACAATGGCAGCATTCGGAGCGGAAAGGCTTCGTTTTAATCAACACCTGTTCCTAAACCGAAAGCTTGGGCATATGGAAGGTTTTCGGTGTGTTATTAGTTTGACTCTTGTTAAGAAAGCCATTCAAGTGGAGAAATGAAATCTGTTTTGCACGGCGATCATGCCATGATCCAGGACATTTAATCGAGGAGCTGATGTAATAAGAATGTTTTATTAATGTGGCTGTATACATGTGACCGAGACGAAGAGGCCTGCCAGATGACCCATATTCTCTGACTGAAGGCTTCGCTACACCCCAGTCAATGGCACTCGCGGACGTGTTCAATTACAACACAGCTAATAGCTCATGAATGTAAATAATATATTTAAAACTATGATTAAGATGAAAGGAAATCTGCATGTAGTACACTGTGCTTAAAGTTGAATGCATTTATCACATTTCACTTTCAATGAAAGCTTGGCTTTAAATGCTTTGTTAAATTCTGATGCTATCCAAACATTTAAGTTTAAATTGATAAAAGTAATATGTTCTGTTTTGAGACATGTATCCTTCAGATATAGTACAAACTTAGTAGCTACAGTAAAAATGGTGGTAGATAGTAAGTTCTAAACTACAACTTGAATTTCAACTTGTACAAGAAGACATACAATAAATTACAATGGAAGACTGATAAATGTCAGTGTTTGAATTTAAGGGGGTCTTGGTGGTTATTTGAAGATCGGCAGTGTTAAAGGTGTCTGTGTGACCCCCCTGAAAATTACAGATTTGACCACCATTAACATTAGGCCTATGCAGAAGGACCCCCTTATTATTTTCTTAATTTCTAGCACTGAATGTGACTTGTCAGTAGTCACTTCCGACACTAAATTTTAGTATTGAAATGTGTAAACTAATATTAATAAATTAAACATTACATAAAATATATAAATAATTATAAATATAATAATGATGACAGTTAAGGAATTATGGCCCAAATTTGATATGAAAATCTACACAGAGATCGCTGCACATGTTGCACAACAAGATGAAAGGGAGGAATGATGAGGGTGAGGAACAAACATTAGAGCATGGCTATTGTATCTCCCCTTCACACTGCCTTACCACCATCCTACACAGCCTGCAATTACACCTGAGACTCCTGGAGGGGTGGGAGTCAAACACCACACTATAGGTGACACTATAGGCCAGTGGGGAGGGCCGTATTGTGCCTGGAGCTGGCCTGCTGAGTTTGATCCCTGGGTGGGGAGAGATGTACAGATGATGGGAGGGGGTAGGGGTTTGGGGGCAGGATGTGACAGGGAGGTACCTGGCAGCCCACTGATTACAGGAAACAATGACATCAGTGGAACAACGGGTCATTAAACAGACTAGCTACATGTAATTTCTCTTGGATCGGTCAGCTAGTCAGCTGGTCATCTCAGTAGTGTTGGGTATGGTCAGGAAGTAGGAGAAAGAATAGCAGGAAAGGAAGTCTGGGGTGACCAGTGGTCAAGCTTTAATCAGATTGAGTGACCAAAGACCAGAGGATATGCAGTGTGAACCTGGTGGTCACTAGTGGTCAATGTCTTTGTTAATGGTCAAGCTGACCAAATGAAACAATGGAGGAACATTTTGATTGATGGCTGGCTGGCTGATAATAAACGTGTTTGAGTAAAAATATTCTAAATCTAATGTGTTATTGGGGTCTGGGATTAGTAACAAGGAACTTGAGTGGAAGGGAAAATGTCCAATTTCAATTTTCAAGGTGATCAGGTCAAATAGTTCAGTATGTATTGATGACCATCATCAGACGATCACAGGGCAAGAAAAGAACTGAATAACTACCTCCCACCAAATCTTAATTCAAATGATATGTTCTTGATGTGTTCACACACAAATCACAGTACAAAGAAATTAAAATTAAGTTTCTGGGTCTTATTATGTAGAAAGAGTGTAGCACTACGATAGTTGTAACTCCAATATATGTATATCGATATATACATCATATTACATGTCTCTCAAATCCACAAATCAAGGGCCCCCAAAAATAAAAACACTAGAAAAGAAAGCATCTAAAATAATAGATGTTCCTATTAATGATAAATAATAAATTAAATGTGAACGGTATATCATTGAGCTTACCATGCCTGATTAATTAATAGGCAGAACATTTAGAGCAATTATTTTAAAAGAATTAAAACACAGCAATTTCATAATTATTATCTTCCCCTGTTGACCATGGTGAGTATACATACTTGTCCATCCACACATTACACAACTTAAAGATTAATTTGCCTTTGAACATGTTGAATACAAAATGAGACTACTGCATTGTCTAGGCACACACTGTACGTAGATTCCTATGGGAAGAGCACCAAGATCCATCAAAGCTGCTGTGCAGGGTAGTGCACCATTCAGATAGGATCTGAGATTGTATATCAACATGATCAAGTGAATAGTGTACATCAAAGACGTGGGAGGACACACAGCCTGAGGGTGCATACCTGCCCTGGGGGGTGGGGGAACTGAAGAAGCCTGAGAGTAGATACAAACACATATCAAAGGAGGTACCCAGAGAAGCACTATTACTGGCTATCAATTGACTGCATCTCCCTCAAGGCTTACTGCTCTGTAGCAGCATAAGACCAGGCCTCAAATTGATGGAGGTCTCATAACAATGCAGTAGGCAGCTAAATTACCAGTAAATCAAGGCCATGTAGGGCAGGCTGGAGAGAGTGGAGTCATAGGAACATGGAAGGGAAGTGGGAAAACTGGGATAAGTCTAATGGTATGGGGGACCTGTGGGAGATAAGAGATGGCTGTTCTGCTTGGATGATCAGAGATGCACTGATCAGTCTAGATGCACACTTGACTAAGTTACTCGGCTATGAAATCCTGCTGACCAAGTTAACTGTAATATGAACCCTGGCTTGACCAAGTTACTGAGCTATGAATTATTGCTGATCATACAAAGACATAGAACTCAGACTCAACAGTTTCTCACTAGGTTGCACGGTTGGTTGATTTGGGGTTTAAAGACACTTTCATGATTTTTTTCACTCACATCATAGGCTGCACGGAAATGCGTGCTGACCAAGTAACTGGGCTATTAAATCCTTCTGGCAATACAAAGGCAGAGAAGCAAGACTAACAGTTTCTCGCTGGGTTGCACAGAAATGCTTGCCAGGAGGTGGGGGTGAGGGGATAGGGTGCCTATTCTTTACCCCAAGACAACACAAAGGTCTGCCTGTGTTGTGTAAAGATGATATTCTGGTGGAGTGGGCAACTGCAGAGTTCATCAAAACTGGTTCAATCAATAGAATTACATAACTGCTCTAGACTATCTGACATTGACAAGAATGTGTCATGTTTTAGATAACCACTGAAGTCAACTGGTCACTCTATAATCTCATGAAGGTTGTTAAGGTCAGTGATAACATCTCAGGGTGATCTGAAGAGATTGAAGGAGCTCTGCAATCATCCTGAATGTAGCAGGGCTAGCCATCTTCTCCTTTCAAACTGCTTCACTTGCTGTCATTAATATTACCATAATCTGAACAGTGAATGACAAGATAAATTTGAGCTGATTCCCACAGAAACTCCCACCAACGATATCTGTATATAATCCGTGGCCATCTCTCCCCTGGCGGAGCAACATCACTCATAATCCTGGCCAGGTCTCCCCACAAGCAGACATCCATCATCATACCAAGGTCCTACTGACAGGCCATAGACAAGCAGGGATGCAATCCTTCCAAACTGCCTCATAAAACTTACAAATGGCCAGCCTCCAACTAAAAACCCCATGTAGGGGTCCTGTGCCAGGGGCTGTAAGTGCTGTAGGCTCTGACCCCCCAACAACCAATCCCTTATTCCTGACACAGTGACCACAGCCCTAAATACTGGTTAGCATCTACATGTGAAATTTCAAATATACCCTGATAAATAAAGAATGACCTAACAGATGTCCAGAATATTAAATGTCCTCAATGCTAACAAAGCAAACCACAACAGGTGCCTTGAGTTGGTTTTATTGGCCTGCCTTGCACTTGTGAAAACAGGGAGCAGCTTTCTGGGAGTCTGGTGTGGATTGAGGGGCTGTAAATCCATCTGTCAGCCCCAAACATGCTGGGGTGGTTACAAGGCTGAGAATGGTAATTCCAGAAGAGAAATTGAAATAGGAAGCACATGTTACGAAAGAGATAGTGGTCAAGCCTCTATGAGTCTGTGCAGTCAGCATAAGGCTCCCATCACAGAAAGCCAGAGTTGACATTTAATATTCTTGAGAAATTTGGAATGCATGGATCAAAGAGTGAAATCTTGAAAGGTTGTCCAGACCAATAAAGTTTGATGCTAAAGTTGGAAGAAAGTGTGCATTAGCAATTAACACTGGCAGTAATATGATCAACATGATCAAGGTTTTTCAAATTGTAGCATGTCTCCACAAACATCTGGCCAGTCTAAATGTCTAGCTACAGAAAAGTAATGAAAATGACTAAAAACTATAATACATTTTCATTACCGGACTCCCTCATAGTCAAGTAGAGATTCAAAACACAGAAAAAAAATTGCCCAAATGAAGAAAGACTCACCTTCAAGTTCAATTGACATGAATATGATTTGTACAAATTTGAAGTACTAGTAAAGTAAAATCTAGGGTTCTTGTCAAAGTTGTTGAAGGCATTACAAAACTATATATATAAATATTTGTATTACCATAACAAAAGTGTCAAAATAAAAATCCTTAAAAGAAATAGGGGGAAAAAAATATTGCTCCCAAATTGCCTTTAACTACATGATTTCTGGGAATTCAAGAGGTCAAAGTAATAATAACTTCATGATGAAGCTGGGATAGAAATTAGTTCATTTAGCCCAGGCCATTTCTCCCAATGCTAAAGGTATCCTAAGGGCTAGTAAAAATTCATGTTTTTAATAAACTATTCGGGCTAGTAGGTTCTAAAAGTAAGTTTCTTTCTTTATTTTTTTGATTACTAAGAGTACAAGCAGGGATAGAAATTAACACTAGCCCGTTAGCTCGGGCCATTTCTCCCAATGCTAAAGGTATCCCAAGGGCTAGTAGAAATTAATTTGTTATCTGGATCACTATTTGGGCTAGTAAGTTTTATAGGTAATCTTCTATTGCTGCCAAGAGGTCAATGGTAATAAACTCCATGGTACTAAAGAGCAGTTCCTGTGCCTAATCCAGCAAGGAGATAGAGAGTAATAAGACATCAAGTACCTTTCTTCTTGGAGAATGGTGTCGTGCAGCCTCTCTTCTTGTCTGGTTTGTTATCACAGTTGTCCGTCAGCTCCTCCAGCTTGTCTCCATCCAGGTCCAGCAGGAAGGACAGGTGCATCTTGCACATCGCCATCAGTTTCTCTGGCCGCACGCTGCGCAGCCGGTTCAGGTTCTTCTCAGCCTCGGTCTGGCGACGTCGCACAGTCGACATCGTCAGCGACATGGCTGGAATAGACAGACGGAAAAGTTATAATTGTATTCAATTTAAAAAAATAAATAAATAAAATAAAATTTAATTGGGTTTTAGATCCGCTTTTAAAGATTCTTTTACTTATAGCTTGGTGGTAGCAGTTCAAACATATTAAATACCAGTGTAATGGTATATTTATACAAAGGCACTGAACAAAGCCATGTTTGATTTATTTTTATTATTGGTAGTATTTGAACTAGTTGTTGTCAAGAATGTTGAAGGCAATCAATTCATTTGAAATTCAATACAAATAAATACGTTAAAAATAATGCCTCCAACGTCTTTCCCAAGAACTATAATAGTGATAATAAATTTGAAGTTGATTACATATTTTCACACATGAAAAAACAGCAAACAACACATGATATATAGTCGATGTCATTAAGGTCCGTTCTTATTAAAGATATTAGAGTTACCCTGGTAACTGCAGGTAGTAACCCAGCAACAAAGGTCCTCATGGCAACAAACACAATATCAGAATTTTGATTCAACAGATTTCCATGGATTAAAACCACAAACTGGAAGAGTTCTCATCTGATTTTCATTGAAGCAGAAGAAAACAGCATTTTGCAGATTTGTAATCTCAGTCCATTGAAGTCCTCATTTGAGGCAGAAACCATTGAAATGTTGCTCATAGAAAATACTAACTCAAAAACAACATATGTCAATTTTGTAGAAAAGAAACAAGGGAATGGAGCAGCCATACAGACGATGAACAACATGGCTGTCAATGTCAGCTCACTAGGGGGTGTCCCGCCTCACCATTAGTAAGAGAAAAGACCATCACGATTCAGAATATTTAGAATGGGTTCTGTCCTTGTTTAAACATTGCCTGAGACAGACCAGTTTTCCCACACTGGTCAGCTTGACCCAATGACCACGATGACCAGCCAAGTCAGACTAGCCACCAGCACCATGTTAATGTCCACCCAACAGTTACATAAGCCACTGGTCCCACTTTGCTGAGGCTAATAACTGTAGACATGTACATAGATCTATACTCTGAGGCAGCCTCAATACATTCTCTAAGTCTAGCCTGCAGGTGTCCGCTTCATAGGAGGAAGGAAACTAGGCTATAAACCACAAACCATTGCTTTCTTTGGGAGATTAAAACTGTTGAAGTTTAACAGGTTGTAGATTATGTGTGTTCTAGAATGATTGGTCTGAAAACAATAGGCAAAGGCCTGGCTCTTTAATCATGTTCATCGTGCTAGCCCACTATAATGGACCCATTGTCTTTTCGAATGGATAATCCCCTAAGTTAGCACAGGCTTTCTATAAATCAATTGTACCAGTCTTCATGGTCTTTGAGCTTAGGTATTGCCGATCATATACCTGTAACCTGGGCTCCTTACTTTCTGACAAATCATGTAAAATAGTATTTTTAAATATCCAAATTATATTTTATTCTAACATAGTGTAATGTGAGAACAAAGGTGCAAATGGTACTTTATGAGACGGTAAAGTGGATTGACAAAATGCCAATGACGTCATGTGCCCATAGTTTTACCCCACTCCCGTTAGTGATGACTACAAACACTATGATAAGCTGGTGACGTACATACACTACTACGTCACAACGGCATGACATCATGTCTGTGACAACACCCAGTTAACGGGGCCCAGTTTATGTGTTTGAAGTTCAAGATTAACGTAATTGGTAGATTTGGTTTGGTCTAATATTCAGTAATTTAGTAGTTACCACATACATCAAGATTGCATGTTCACAAATGGGCACCTCTAGTGCTACACATATTTAACATTACATCCACACTACATACTGCTACCTCCTGTTACCTGCGGCTTCAACTACAACAGTGATCAGTATTGGACGCGCAGAGCGACAGACACCCACACAACAGACAGGAGTCTACATCAGTTGCATTGTCTGCATATCAGGAAATGTCCATGGAAATCAAAACAGTCTTATATTTAGTAGCCCACAGAAGCAGCTAATTGTTTACTTTGCTGCTAATTAGGAAACAGCAATTTGGCCAGAATCACAATCAAGGCGATGACTGTCAACTCGGGAGTCATAAAACAATGTGCCAGTCAAACTTGTGTGTACATTTCAACTGCTGACATCTGAATAGCTGAAAGAGTGTCTTGTAGGAGTTGTAGACAGCAATTAACATGGGTGTTGTCTTTGCAGGTATAGCTGCAGTCAAGTCAAGCATTAGTCTCTAATTTCACAATTGTG
Source organism: Lepetodrilus schrolli (assembly GCA_032361225.1). NCBI lineage: Eukaryota > Metazoa > Mollusca > Gastropoda > Lepetellida > Lepetodrilidae > Lepetodrilus > Lepetodrilus schrolli. The sequence continues at coordinate 20,428 of JAUTBT010009551.1, forward strand.
CATTTTCAAGTTAACTAATGAAATATGCAACTGACTTTGTAGTCACTGGTATAGTGGTTATAACATAAACATAATTTGTGCAAGAATTTGTTTACAAGCTGTGAATTTGTACCAGTTAATAATTCATTAGCGTCCAGTCATATCAAAAGTGTTGTTTTTGTGTCAAATATTACAGTGAACAATGATGAGATGTTAACTGGTCAAGATGAAATATATATCATATTTATGGATAAATGATTATCAACGTCTTGACATTTTTTTTGGTTACACAGATCGAGTCCCACGATGAACTATCTGCATGTGTAACATCAATTCCAAAGTCAAGCGGACACATCCAATTTTTAGAACAGTAATCAACTGGCAGTTATGGCGAAAATCGCACCGATGAACATGCCACCTTTTGAATTTTCACATAAATCACACACCATACATTTGTGGAGCATACAACATTATCATGATTAGAGAGTACTCGGATACAATGGCTGAAGCGTATAACTGGCAGATCTCCCAGTGCTGACCATGGGATGATGGGCAATAAAATGGGATACATATTTCTCAATGGAATGGGCGTACCTCTAGCTTAGATGGTAGTCAATTCTGACATCCGATAATATTAGCAATTACATTTTTAGCATTTTCCCCCCTAAATATGGCCTACATGTACTATAATTTATAGTATTATTTTACTGAATTATTATTTAAGTATCACTATCATTGTAGCAACAATGGAAAAATATATGTTGGATGGTTTTTTTTCCCCCTCTCCATTTTTCAAAATAGATGGGGAGCAACATTTTTTATGTTTATCAAACCAAGCCCAACTACTTGACCACTGTCCTGCACTGGTCAGTTTGAATTCACTGTAATCAGAAGAGTGGCGCACATGTGACCACTCCACACCGGCTGTATCTGTGGGAAGTTAGATAACAGACTTACAGGCCCTACCCAGCAGGGAGCCAATTACAGGCCAGTCAGCCCTGACACATGGATAACTGTTATAAAATTTATGCCTATCATTTAACAGGTTTAAGAGATGCAGAAAATTAGACACATCAAGTTTAAATTAACAGCATCTGTGATCTGATATAAACTTATTCCATGTTTAATGAACTCTTAAGGTATAAATGCTGTTTAATTTAATACATTTTATGTAATTTACTTCATGACATGATAAAGACTTTTTATTTTAAATTTTCATTAATTAAATTAATCTAATAAATACAATTTATTAATATGGTATTCTGTTGAAAGTATGGATATTATTTTTTTAAGGCTTTGTAATAATGTGCTTTGGTCTTATTCAGAATATAGAATATAGCTATTTGAGTGGGCAGTTGCCAGGACGTCCTGTATAATATTAAGTCAGCTCATAATATTATATTTACAAGTCAGTTGATGACATGCATCATGACATCACAACCATTGTAGGAGGTCACAACCATTGCTATGAAATCACATATATTCATGTGACTGATCGCTGTTTCTGAAGAATGTTTGACAACTCCACACACACATTTGTTACCTCATAGCAGTTTTCACTAAAATAGTATCACAAATGATAGGATTTGGGTAATCGGTAACAAGTGTGTTTACGAAGGGTGTACATGATTTTTATGAGTTTCAAATTCCCAAGTTTCAAAACACAGACAAACATGTAAGAAACTATTATTAATGACTGCTATGATTGGTGTAAACTTAGGCCTAGTGCACACCATCTACAATATTTTAAGTTACAGTGCGTGAGGTAGTTCCAGATCACGGGTATCACAGGTATTCTGGATCATGCTCTCACTTACTCAATCACAATAATGAGGACAAGTGTCCGCTGTTGTTTCTAGACTTTGTGTAGTCTAGAAAAAATAATAGCGGACACTGCCTCACTCACTGCCCAACAACAATACATATATTGTATGAAAGCACTGCTAATTTATTACCAGGCGGTTACTATATCTAATAGACAATTACATTCAAAAACAATAGTGAAAATATTGAAATAATCATTTAATTCTTATTTATAGTTTAATAGTTAAGGGAAAAGGGCTTGATTTAGATACTTACAGTGATATTCTTTCTTTAAAAAACTCTATTTTAAATGTTGATTCTTTAGAAACTACGACTTTCTTTTCTAATAAATTACATAACCGATTCAAACACTTTTAAAAATACCAAAGCACAGGAGCAAGTTCAGCCTATTTTTGTTTCATTTTGGCAGTTATTATCACGCTCTGAATGGTAAATTGAATATCATATTGCACAGACTCCACTGATGAACATTGTCTTGATATCCGAGACGGTCGTTAGACGAGATCCAACAATATGTTCCACTTCAATGAACTGTCACTGTCATTCACATTTTGGTTTTTCCACGTCGAATGTCAAGATTCGCTGTCACTTACCTGATCCTATGTCAAATATATCCTGATCTAAAGAAGTAATGTCGGTAGTTGGTAAGTCCGTGCGTTGTGGGGAGACATGTGTTTCGATAGAGACCAGTTGGGAGGTTTGATGCGATTCTGGACTGGATAATTTTATGTTCTCTCTTCTTCTCAAGTCAAAACAGCCGCCACAGTCCTCCATTTATTGTTCAACTGCATTCATGGAATTTGATTGGTCGACACTTTTGAAAGCTGTCCGTTCATTGGATAGCAAAATGAACCCTTTTGCTCATGCGTGACCGGATGCTTGGCACATGTGGGAAAGTTTCAATGTTTTGAAAGGTGATCAAGTATGATGTCGTAGTAAGCCAATGGTATTGTTTATGTAGACACACAAACAATAGATTAGCACCCTTTAGATGCAACCTTATTAGGCCAGACAGTTAGTCGGTTATCAGTATTCGTCGACAGACGCTCTTATGATTGCCTAGGTCTAAAATTGACCGTAACACGGTGTCTGATAAAAATAAAACGAAAACATTTTTGTTTGCAACTTATTTAGCTTAACTAATCCTTAACTTTCTGTTTAGTCGTTGCCACATTTGCGAGACTACTGTGAGCACCTGCTAGAATCGGCCATCGCCTGTCCGTTTATATATCTATAGGTAAAATTGTACGAATTACATGTAGAATATATAATCTTGATGACTTCTTTTTGTTATTATTAATGTTATTGTTCATGCAACGGCCCACAAAAGGGGTGCCATGTATTGCATCATGAGGTAGGCAACTTTACGATACGTATCGCGATACTAGGCTTGTGATACAATATTTATGGCGATGCTGGTTTTATATAAACTTTGGAAATGCTTTTGAGTAATAACATTAAATGGAGAGCTGTGAGCCTGTGTAGGTTCAGTACAAATCATGATGAAAACAAAATGAACATCTGAAAACTTTTATAAAGAAATAACACGCTTAGTGAATAAAACAACTAGCGGACTACTCTTTTCAAAATACTAAATAGAAATTCAACAGCAATAGCCCTAATAGGATGTTCATTTCAGGGCAACATGATGTGAAAAGTTTACTAGACTAATTTAATTACAGTGGACCCTGTTAGTCGGATCATTAAACAGTATGTACTAGGTATTATGGAAATTTAGTAATGCCACACTCATATTCGTCTAGGTAAACTGCAGAATGAAAACAAACACATGTATTCAAAGTTTACATCATTCATAACAAGCACAGAATTATTGTTTTGCAAGTATTAAACATGTAAATATAATGCTGAGTATATTAATCGACAAAGAGAAGTATAAATTATGACAATTAGTATACACATGATACAGAAAAGTAGAGTACATATATGACAATGACATATTACTGATGATGTCATATTGACAAGCTGTAGAGTATATGGCATGTTACTTAGTAGAGTGTCTCAAGACATATTACTAATTGTTGTGAGTAACTTGACAAATAGAGTACATAGGACACATGATATCGCTTATGGCAGTGATTGACATATTAGAGAGTACGCATGGCATATGAATATATTGACAATTAGAATATATATCATGGCAATTAGCAGATTGATCAATAAGTAGAATATTGCATTATTCATTGTAATGAATGTAAATAGTGACAAGTAGAGTATACAACATATTACTTATGGCAATGGGTATATTGACAAGTAGAGTATACGACATATTACTTATGGCAATAGGTATATTAACAAGTAGAGTATACGACATATTACTTATGGCAATGGGTATATTAACAAGTAGAGTATACAACATATTACTTATGGCAATGGGTATATTAACAAGTAGAGTATACAGCATATTACTTATGGCAATGGGTATATTAACAAGTAGAGTATACAACATATTACTTATGGCAATGGGTATATTAACAA
>JAUTBT010009562.1:0-24726 GCA_032361225.1 Lepetodrilus schrolli
GTACAAGCACTGCTGTACAAGTACTGCTGTACAAGCACTGCTGTACAAGCACTGCTGTACAAGTACTGCTGTACAAGTACACAAGTACTGCTGTACAAGTACTGCTGTACAAGTACTGCTGTATAAGTACTGCTGTACAAGCACTGCTGTACAAGTACTGCTGTACAAGTACTGCTGTACAAGTACTGCTGTACAAGCACTGCTGTACAAGTACTGCTGTACAAGCACTGCTGTACAAGCACTGCTGTACAAGTACTGCTGTACAAGCACTGCTGTACAAGTACACAAGTACTGCTGTACAAGTACTGCTGTATAAGTACTGCTGTATAAGTACTGCTGTACAAGCACTGCTGTACAAGCACTGCTGTACAAGTACTGCTGTACAAGCACTGCTGTACAAGCACTGCTGTACAAGCACTGCTGTACAAGTACTATAATTCTTCTCTTGGTCGTCTTCCTTCTCATCCTCGTCCTTTTATTTCTTTTATCACTCTTCCTCCTTCCTACTATCATATATTTCATATCATATTAATTAAGATGCTGTTTTAGAAGGACAAAATAACCTGGGTTAACTGGATTCCTTTAAGATATTCCAACTACTCTCTTCCCTCAGCTTGTGTTGAACCCATCTTCAAATTCCATCTTCAAGTTCTTCACTCACCACCTCTCCATTGACTAACGTCGCTGTGTGTTTTCTTTCTTCAGGCTGGCATGCTCACGGACCAACTGAACTCGGTGTTCCCGGGGATGCAGCCTGCCACCCTGATCGCGCCACCGGCCACCGTGGCTATGCCCCACCCCAGCATGGCGGCCACGCCCGTGTTGGCTAGCCCCGTCAGCCAGGTGAATACCAGCACCACGTCCGCACAGCTGAATGCCCCGTGTTCCACGTTGTTTGTAGCAAATTTGGGACAGTTTAGCTCAGAACAGGAACTCAAAGACTTGTTTAACAGGTGAGAGATAGGGCAGAAACCACCGAGAGACAAAGTCCCAAATTCTTGAGACGAAATGCTAGGTGGGGGGTGGGGGGTGGGGGGTGGTGACTGTTTTGTAGCCAATAAGCTTCCGAAAAATTGTTTGAATATGTTGCAAAGAAATTTAAATATCAAAATTGAGCATCTTCGAGTTCAGTAATTTGGAAATTGTTTTGTTATTAGTTGTGACAACACACACAATTATACATTAAAGTTGTTTACATATTAAATTGTGTGCATATTCATGTACATTGTTGTTAAAGGTAATAGAACAAAGTAATACTATTAACATTTGACTGTGAAGACGTACTTGGGTCTGAGAGTAGGAAAGTAACATACGTTCTTTGTGTCTGTTCTGAAAGTCCCAATCAAAGTATCCAGGATTAACGCTAAGTTTGGTGCACTATTTCAGAGAGCAATTGAGGTTTGCTCACATAGACTAGATTCATATTAGCTGAAGTGGGTCTTTGGGAAAATAGCATGCTTGAATTTTGCCACACGCTCATGCATCAACACACTGCAGCCATATTGTGAACGATTCATGCCAGCTAGTTACTGACTGGGATCCGTCTGCATGCCCGTGACACTGTGTACACTAAACTGGGAATTTACTACATGTCCCGTGGGAAAGTTCCGGTTACATTTATGTTTGATTTGGATATTCTTTCCATATCCATTCAGAAATATTCTTCATCCTGGAACATGCATTTTCCATTTGGTTTCATATTTGATTAAAACATTTATTGAGCATTATTGACTTAGTCTTATTTGACATCTAGATTTATTTGACATCTAGATTGTCTTGCACAGGTCCATTTCAAGATAAATATTGCCTGTGTTATGACGATAAATATATTTGTAATTATGAGCAGTTTTGGTTTCGACAAACCCCCTCCCCCCCCCCCCGGTTTTAACCATTTGTCAGGTAACTAGTTGCTTGAACTGTTCCTATTTTGTGATGACTTGTGCCAGTCTTGTGTTGCTGTCATGTAGTTTTCGTCCCACTCTTCATGCCATCTATTTTCTGTATGGATACACTTATCATTTGGTCGTCATTTTGAGTCTGATCTGCAACCAACTGACTGTCCACCCCTGTGTTGTCATGGTGATCCGGTCACCATAAGCATCCAGCTTTGGACTTCAACTCATTAATTGTTTATGAATACATTAATTTCATAATGATCTTTTTCCCAACATCAGCCTCAGCAGTTTTACAACACTGTCTTTGTCCAGAAATAAAATAAAGTTTATAAAAATCTACCATTCTGCATAAAGGACATCTACAGGAAGGTTTCAGAAAGTGGTGTATTGCAGCATTTTTAATCTACTGCACATAGCCGGGTGTAGGATTTCCTTCTTGCACTAGTGTAGGAGCAATAACATCCATTATACTTCTTGATCTTGTCAACTCAGCTTCTACAAATATAACATCCATTATACTTCTTGATCTTGTCAACTCAGCTTCTACAAATATAGCATCACATATTCAGTAATATTCCTTCACAAATATTTATCCACTTTTATTAATTTAAGCGAATTCATTGAAGTGCAATAAAATGTTATGTTTTTTTGGTGGTGAGATTTTCGATCAAAGCATTTCTCGTGTCATGTAATTACAGCACTGCTATCGTATGAAATGTCATTCATTAGTAAACATTTTCACTGTCTGAAGAAAGTGAGTTTAATTCCAGTTCCAGCTGACATGAGTAGATTGTCCACCACACGGCAGAGTCAGTCTACCCTAGACACAAGAAGGAAAGTGCCTCTGCCATGTGTGGTTGTCCCCTCTGCCATGTGTGGTTGTCTCCAGTGAACAAGCTCACTGTCGTTCACTCAGTGAAGATGCTCACTGTCGTTCACTCAGTGAAGATGCTCACTGCTGAAGTTATTTTGTTTTTCTTCTGTTTCAGTTTTGCAGGATTTAGCCGACTACGTATGCACAATAAAGGAGGATCACCTGTAGCTTTTGTAGAATATCAGGTCTGTTTTTGTGTTCCCGAAATGCCGTTAATTAACTGCTTTTATGTTTGCGGTCTATAATTGGTCGCCATCCATCCCTGATTTCTGCATGTTGACGTGCATGGGTGTCCAGCATCCTACTTCATCCTCTCCCTGCAACCCTCCCCTACAATGTCTACACACACCCCGGCATCATTCCTTAATGTCTACACAAGAATCTGGTGTAAATCCTTAATTCCTAAAAATAAATGTCAAAATTCCTTAGTGTCTATACTGAAACCTGGCATAATTCCTTAGTGTTTAATCTAAAACCTGGCATCATTCCTTAGTGTTAATCTAAAACCTGGCATCATTCCTTAGTGTTAATCTAAAACCTGGCATCATTTATGAATGTCTACACATAACCTAACATCATTCCTTAGTGTCTGTGCTAAAACTCGGCATCATTCCTTGGTATCTACTCACAAACCTGTCATCATTCCTTAATGTCTACACATAAACCTAGCATCATTATTAATATCTACTTAAGAACCTGGCATCATTCCTTAGTGTCCAAGTGCAAGCCTTGAATCATGCAAGTTTTGAATCATTCCTTAATGTATACACAAACCTGGAAACATTCCTTTATGACTGCACAAACCTAGTGTCATACTTTAGTGTCTTATATGTAGACTTTGTATTACTTTCAGTCAAAAATGTACCGGTTACTTGCTATTTGATGCCAGATACATTGGATTATCCCCCTTGTTTTCCCCCATCCACCAATGACCCATCCACTGCAGTACTCGACCGATTGTTTGTGTTGACATAAGGGGAGCCATACACCATGCTATTGTCCATGCTAGTGTGTATGCTAGTGTGTCGGACAGTTCTGTATGTCTGAGATGTTCTTCGCTGTCTGGAGACCTCCATGGCGAGGTCTATATATTCAGGGAAGATTTGGGCAAAATGTCAGTTTACTTGCCCATCAAGATCCTTAGTTCATCTTGCCATGACGCCATTGGCCTCACTCCTTCTCTCCAGACCATGGCAGTAATGCGAAGAATCTGTCCTTTTGAATTTTCTAAAACATTGAACACAAGCAAAGGGTTCCATTCCACAGAATGTTTTGGGTGTGGTGAGATTCATTACTTGCTAGTCCTGTGTAGGAGCTCAGACTGGTAGCACTACGCTTCTTCAGTGGATCGGGGACCCTTTCTTTAAGGCTACAATCACAGATATATAAGTGGTCAGTTTGGACTAGATCTTAGCAACAAATTCAAGTACATTAACTTCCAGATATCTTTTCACCACAGTAGGGTAGGTAAAATTGCACGGCACACCCGCGATAGGAAGCAGTATTTACATTTCTGGTATTCCTGAGTAATGTACGGGAATATCTTCTTGTTTTTTATAGTATTTTGTACTATGGGTAATAACTCGAATCATTTGGAAAACACAAAAAAAGAAACTTTTGATTTATGATGACGTACTGGTGCCATTATTGCCTCTAATATCCAAGTAATAAATATTAAAATATTGAGCATTAGGGGGACATGAGAAATAAGTAGCTGGTTGTATAAAGCACTTGACTAGTCCAAACCAATGCATACATTTTCAGGTAAAGGTTCACCTGACCACTACGTAGGTCAACTATCTGTGATTGTTTATGTTTAATGCTCTTCTGGCCACTACTAGAACCATACCGCTCTCTGTACATCATTGATTGACTGGACGTACTGGAGGGTTATGCTCTGGTACTGGCCAAAACCTGGGATCTTGGTCTCGAGTCTGATGCATGTTGTCAGTGTTTCTTCGCCGTGGAAGTAACTCTGGCTTGTCTCTGTTTCAGGATGTTTCTCAGGCCACAGTGGCAATGAACCGTCTCCAGGGCTTTGTTTTGCTTTCCTCAGACCGAGGGGGCCTCCGTATTGAATATGCAAAGAACAAAATGGGGGAAGTGGTGAGTGGAGTTTAGTCCTTGATCAAACAAGTAAGGAAACTTTATTATTCGGGTTCTGACCTGCTTATACCATAGCCGAGCACAAGCATGAACAAGCTTTCAGGTAGATGTCTCTAGCCACCATGCATGATCACAGTGTACGTGTACAACCAGAAGGATATATTTTTAATTATTTAAAGTCCAGGAGACCGGCATCAATGCTCGTGAAAGTTACCTTTCTGATGCAATCATTATTGGATGCGCTGTCTGGCAATGCAAATATCATCCTTGGTCAGCACCAGCCAGTGCTTGCAGGTTTACTGCAACATTTAGTACTATGGATGTTGCGGGTTTCCACCTGCCATAAACTGACAAGCCCTGATATAAGTGAAAGAATCTTTATAGCGGCTCTAAACCCCAATTTTTAATATATATCGACTAGACAGAAATATTGCCATAAGTGTAATTATTGAATGTAAGTACTGGTGTATATATATCAACGTGTTATTCACGAGCAATGGAAGCCTAGTTGGAGAGAGTAGTTGCATGCACGTTCTCACAGCTAGATACAGTACATGCCTTGCACTGTGGAGATACCTATATATCTGTGTGAACTGCACAACTGCTGTGTATAGTTTACATGTATAGTTTACATGTATAGTTTACATGTATACTTCTGCAATTACGATATGTCTGAATAAACTAAAGCATGATAGCTGACCCCAGTGACAAAGATACTTATTTGTTCCACATGTCCGAGACTCAGATTTAATTTGTTATAAGCCATATTAGGGAAAATTGTACATGCTGGATGAATAACTAATAAAATAAAATGGAGAAGAAAAACAATCTGAATTATTTGACATCTCCAAATATTGACAGCCACCCATGTTTTCTTATTCTCAAGGGAGCCGAACTCTGAAGTCCAGTGTAAGAAATCTGACCAAATTTTGACCAGTTTGCTAACACCAGTTTGCAGTTTAATTCCCAGTTTCAGTTATGAGATTAGTTGTTGAGAGACTAGCATTCTACCTTATTAACCAACCACAACCCCTGTGTGTGTGCAGAGAGAGATTGGTGTTTCCTAACCACTATATTTACATGTGTTGCAATTTGGACCAGGACACAGCAGTTAAATGACACTCACTGTACAATACACACTGTTCCACATGCACTGTTCTACATACATGATGTTTGGGGTTATAGTAGATGTATTGGCAAATATGTTCACAACACAGCATCCAACTAACGATATGGAATATCTGATGAACTGCATCTTGAAATCTATTTTCTTTGACCATAAATAAGAGTTTGCCGTCACAAGATTCACAAACCTTTGAAAACTATTAAACAAAATGTCATAAAATTTTCATATGCAAAAATATACCTCCCAAAGAAATCGATCTTTGTCGGACGACTGCTGTTGTGAACCTAGTTGCCACAGGCACTCCACCCCACCCCACCTGGGCCCCACCCGGACCCCACCCCCACCTGTCACACACTGTACACTCAGCTCACCCAGTTTTGGTGTTGGAGCCAGTCTTATTTTCACCAGTTTTCTTGTTTGCTTGTACAACAGGACATAATACATTCAATTAATAGTTATGTTTTTGCCAGTCTTAAACCATTGATGCATTGGTATGCTGTATGTATAATACATGTATTAATAGCATTCCATTTTGTAGTCTTAAAGAAACTGTATAACATTGATATAGGTATAGAATAGATAGATGGCTTATCCAAGCTAGACATTTAGTATGATGTAGATGTTGTCGCTAGGCTGATTCTCGATGGTAGTTTGACAAAGTGCACGTAGTTGGCAAACTACAAAGTATTTAATGTTTTAATTTGTAGGGTATCCACACTTCCTAACATTGTCCAAAATATTGTGCTAAATAGTTTTTGAGTAACGATACCACACAGGGGATTGTAACATTAACTGTCAGACTTTAGCCAGATTAACTGTCAGACTTTAGCCAGATTAACTGTCAGACTTTAGCCAGATTAACTGTCAGACTTTAGCCAGATCCAGGGTTGTGTAACATTGTAAGAGAGTGGATGTGGAGGGCTCCAATACAGAAAAAAATGTGATAGTAAAAATAGGGAATAAAACGCTTGTAGATCCACCTATGAATGTGATTGTTAACCTGTTAACCAAGTAAGGGACACTTTGTAAGAATTACATTGTACTTTAAAGCTGTAGCCAAGTTCTCTGCTGACAGTAACTATATTATTGATAGCAATCATAGAGATAAAAATAGCTGCAACATTTTTTTTATATAGGGTAAATTGATTAACAAACTGAAATGAATTTGTCAATTCTCAGTAGTTGCTGTAGCTTAGCTAATGTTGTCCACTTTTCTTTCATTTTCAGGGTAAAAAGGACGACAATTTGCAGTCTCCAGTCGGCATGGCAACAGCATTTTGAAGCGGTTTAGTTACCATGGTGACTGGAATATACTGTGTTTTTTGTGATATGAATCGATCCAAACTTTCAATCATGGTATTTTAGAAAACAAGGAAATTTTGATGATGATTGTCTTCGTTTTTGCTGAGCTCCGATGCAAGGATTTGATGGATATGTAGATTAGCATGTTTTGACACTTGTATTTATTATTATATATATACATATATATATATATCTGACCAATGTAATTTGAAATCCAGTTATTGTTCTGTTTTTTTTGTAAGTTTACTATGGAGCAATGTTCCTCCTTGTTCTGGGTGTTCTGTGTGTGTTGTCCATGTTTGTTTGTGGTATGAAGCTGGAAGTACATCAGTAATGGTGGACATCAGTGTGTGTCATTGCCACTTCCTCTCTTCAGCCAGGAGACGAGCTGAGCTACACTTGCAGTGTAATGTGTACAGAAGGATTCTTTAACTCTCTCTCCGTGCTGTTCAGAGCATCTCCGGTTGCCTCCAGCATGGAGAGAGTTAAACACTGGTAGATAAGATTGTGTTGGTTGGTGTTGTGTAAAAAGGGCTGCAATGTAGAGATTTAATGGAATGGCTCATACTTGGTATGTCTGTAGTGTGTTTACTCCTGTAGTCAGACCTACTTTAGTGTGTTTACTCCTGTAGTCAGACGTACTTCAGTGTGTTCAGTACTGCAGTCAGACCTACTTCAGTGTGTTCAGTACTGCAGTCAGACCTACTTCAGTGTGTTTACTCCTGTAGTCAGACCTACTTCAGTGTGTTTACTCCTGTAGTCAGACCTACTTCAGTGTGATTACTCCTGTAGTCAGACCTACTTCAGTGTGTTTACTCCTGCAGTCAGACCTACTTCAGTGTGTTCAGTACTGCAGTCAGGCCTACTTCAGTGTGTTCAGTACTGCAGTCAGACGTACTTCAGTGTGTTCAGTACTGCAGTCAGACATACTTCAGTGTGTTCAATACTGCAGTCAGGCCTACTTCAATGTGCTCAGTACTGCAATCAGGTCTACTTCAGTCGGGTAGTTCGTGCAGTTGTTGGCATTGTGTTGCAGACCAGGCCTAATATCTTGTGCAGGTGTCTGACTAGGATGGTGGCATGTCAAGATACATCGCAGCACATGATGGCCGACACTCCATGGGTGCTCAGTCAGCTGCCTGAGTGTCATGTGCTGGCTACAGGTGCAGAATGCTTCACCTGATTCTCCGTCCATATCTCTGTACATATCGACATGGGGCTATTACAATAACAACATTGGGGCTATTAAAATAACAACAGCGAGGCTATTACACTAACATCGGGGACAATTATAAAACAAGGAGAGAGTGTGAAGCTATGGCCAGGATTGCTTGTCCTGAGTCTCGGACACCTTCCCTCACCTACAGTGACCAACTCTCTTGTGATGGGTGACCAATCAAACATTTCCTGACTTTACATTCTGGTGTTGTCAATGACGGACGGAATCCGCGAGGTTTATCTCGTCTGTGTATTGTTAATGTGCCTATCTATGTAGATGTGTTGGGCAATGTACATGTGGAGCATTCGATGCTAAAACTCATGCTACTACTCCACTTTGCATTGTGGGTAATGTATTTTGGACAACTGTGAGTTCCAACTGCCCTTTGACCTTTGGGTGCACTAACTCAGGGCAGACATTTTGTGTGTTAGATTCCAGTTTTGATGCATAGATGTGAATTATTGTACCAGGACCAAGCTATGGGAATGTGTGAGGTAGAATTTATGAATATATTATCTATTGGTAGTCTTTGTTCCAATAATAACATTTCTAAATGGAGGTAATATTTGCTATGTGAAGGTGATGTGTAGTTTAGTTAGATATAGCCTGGTCCTGCACAGACCATCAATGCAATTAATATTTTAAACTTATTGAGAAGTGTATTGTCCAGAGGTCTATGTATGATTGTATTCTGTATAAGCTTGTGTGTCATTCCATATTTTGTTCTATTATGTTCCATGGTGTTTTCAGTGAAATCCTATATACAAATCAAAATATTATCAATTTGGAAAATCTATCGTGCTTGTATTTATTATCTGAGTGATTGCTGCATTACGACCCATATCAAACAATTTGAGTTCCTATTAGTTACTTGTTTCTATAGTTACTGAAGCATCCATTATCAAATAGAAAGTGTGTAACCAAACTTGAACCCTATGACAACAATTACCCAATGACGAGATTTGCAGATTTGCAGTTTCTAATGACGAGATTTGCAGTTTCTCATGATGATATTTGCAGTTTCTAATGTCGAGATTTGCTGTTTATCTGTCCTAAATGGGAAAACCTCAAAAAAATGTGTTGCCACTTGTATTTTATAACATTTACTGAATCATATTAATTTGAAACATTTATTGGACAATTTATTCCACTGCTCTAAACCATTTGGTATCTACTCAGTTGAAATATTAAATTATTTCTCGACCTACCCAGCTTTTAATATACATAGATGCTGGCTATCAACATTGTACAAGACAAATCTGGATTTTGAGATAAAGTTCATTCCACAGAATACTTTCATTGTCCATACTGTAGGTACATAATTCTTTCTATATATAAATTAATGCATATATACGTATCTATATCTATATACTGCCAGGATGTTGCAGGGTATGTGTGTCCAGTACCTGTCTCTAGGAACATGCAGGGTACAGATAATACCACTCGGTGGCGTGGCTCGTATTTATTTGTTTAAATCCAACAATTCCTGCATTTATTCACGTAAGAATCTGGGAAGAATATTTAATAAATTAAATTTCAATATCAATTTATTTCATGAGTGAAATATTTTTCAGCTTCAAAATACCCTCAATAACAAAATGTGGTGTTGTCATTATGGCAGTTTACAATGTCCAACTATGTCTCATTTGATTCTGATTGTTCATATATGAATGTGTTCTACTGGTATATCTATATAATGTTTATCAGGCCATCTAGTGGAGTGTCTAGGCTTCTATGTGTAAAGCATTGTTGATTTTGTTGTAGCAAATATATATATCCTGTTGGATTATTTAAGTATTTATATCTAGGGCTATATGAAATCCTTACGTAGACAGCTTTGCTCATTACGGGCGAGTAACGAGCTATCTATTGTTCGCTCATGCGTGTCTGTTGAGTTGGAGCAAGGACATTGATGTAACCCAGCCATGTGTACAGTCTCAGTGTGTTCTAGCAGTCTCCAGTCTCCACACTGTACTTGCTGGTCCATTCAGGCCTTCAAATATCTATTCTAATCTCTTACAGTCTATTTATTGTTTTAATATGTGATAAGCTTGAAAAAGCTTGCAGCCTCAACGATCTTTCAAATGTTTCCTCTTCGTGTATAGAAATGTAGACAAGATTTGTATATTTGCATGTTGATGTTGCAGGTTGCGTATCTTTTGAGGTTTCAATTATCAACGAGGATTATTTAGTATGTAACATTCCAGCCAATTAGAGAATGGCAAATATACATACGTCTGGGCATATTGTTGCATTTCCACCCTTCTAAGCCCACTTGTTTCTGTCCAGAATGTGATGGTATTTTTGCAATTTTGATTGAACTGGAAACTCTTAAAATTAGTGTTGTGGCAAGTATGAACAGTAAAGTTTTAATTGATATATCCAGAGCAATTAACCAGTGGAACCCAATTTGTAACTAAGTATTGTAAACGTTTAAAACAAATGAGTGATTTTCCAGTATAATTATTAATGGCAAGATATCTGACCATGCTGGACATTAGCTCATGCTCCACAGACAGGTATTGTTCAGTAGCCATCAATCATAGACAAATATTTAATTTTTGAATGGGGATAAATAAGTATGAAATAATCAAGCTTGCTTATTAGCATATACCTCTATGGCAGATCATTTGTAAGTCTTCTGACAACCATAATTGAAAATGATTTCATTCATCAGAATATGAATGAAATCAGTGATATATATTGACCCATCTGCCTGTCTGTGGAGACACCATTTCTACTAAATCCTGCTGTAGGCAATGGATAGACAGAAAAGGTAATTTCTCCTGTGTAGTACATTCATGTTGTTTTGAACATTTTTGCATGACAATGATTTCAATAATAATCAAAATACTGTGCGAGTGAAAGTGCATTTCTGAAGGAGAATGGATTATAGATGCAATGTAGCTGGTTTACAGCCGAATTTATGCCATACTGTTATTAGTAGTATAACTTTTTTCTTTTTTTTTACATTTTCTACAATTTGGACTGCAATTCAAATGTGAAAAAATAATTGATAACTCTTTCCGATTGTAGACAAAGGAAATACTATAAGAGCAAGAGGCAATACTTTGATTTTTCTCGGAGATATAATAATCTTAAATTTGGACAAGAGCTGAACTCGTGAGTCGCATTAGGCAAGTATACTAGTATTAATGCCTACAATGTACATACAAGACATCCATTGTCAACTTTGTGAACTGAGAACAGATTCATGTTCTAATCATAATTACAGAGTAATTGAACAACGAGTTAGTTTAGTTATCCATACTGTTTCATAACCTTCAAAATTGATCAATGTTGTCTTATAAATTTCATTGTTTTGTTTTTCAATGTTACTTCGTGTATGTCTTGAATGAAAGTTTAAAATCATGTATTGTTGCAAAAAAAGTGTATTTTTCCATGTAAATGCCTCTAACTGGACCAATAATCCAGTGAATTTCTAAACGAAATTTGTAACGGTTGTGACTTTGAATACTCAATACTCTGTACCTCTGCCATTGTGCAGTTCAACAGTATCTTGAAATGTCTGTACCTCTGCCATTGTGCAGTTCAACAGTATCTTGAAATGTCTGCATACGTTTTCAGTTTCAGGGTGGAATTTGATTTCGGCAAACTGATGGTTTCGCTATTTAAGAAAAATACATGACAATGTTACACTACGAGGAGGTGATATTAAAATTGAATTTTACATAGCTATCGCTATTTCCGTTCTGTTCCTGTGAGGGTGTGCTACTCCTTCAAACTTTATGTTGTGCAATTGACATGTTTTGCTCAAACCTCAGAGTTAACTCTTTAACTCGCGTGACTGTTAAGCCACCACCCTGTTTGCATAATAAACATGTTCATTTCTTTTCTTTTCTTTTCATCCTTTGTTTTCCTGTACATAGATAATGAAAATCCCACCAAAGGATAGCCAGTATTTATTTGCCTCAGTTCTTCATTTCAATAGTTTTTGTGATGAACATGTGCTACTTTATTAGTTGCCTTCATTTAACCCTCTCCCTGCTGGATCAGGCACAGTCACTGCTCTCGAGGGCATCTCCGGTTGCCTTCAGCATGGAGAGGGTTAAGACTTATTTAACTTCAGTTTTACAAGTTTTTGCAATTTGTTAATTTGAACACTGCAATGATACAACCATTGTTGTCGTTGTTATGGATTTCACTGTGTACATAACAAAGCACTCTGCTGCGTGGGAGGTGTGACCAACGAAAGAACTCCGACCTGGAGATCAGGCTATAGAACCTGCACTGGGTGGCTGGCAGTACGGCCACTAAATATGGCGGTGTCTCGCCTAGCCATCCAATGTATAGGTTCTGCCCAGTGGGCATGATCAGGTTTGGTCCAATGGGAATGCTTGAATCTGGGTTGGAGTTCACTTTCAGCTATGAACTGTGATGTATATAGTCCAAGTATCATTGGCTGGTGGCTAAACAGTCACAGGAGTTCCATAGATTTCGGTTTTTAAGAATAGCTAGTTTGGTGGACTATTTTTATCCTGAAGTTATCGTTCTATACATTGAATAAAGGAGAATTCCTGAGAACATTCTGAAGCTGTTTTTTCTTTGAATAAAATATCTACAATTGTACACATTTTACTTAATGATTGATTGCAATATTTTTACGTTCGAGGTACGATTCATACAGTTTGCACATCAGTTTTTCTGTTCATACCTCGATGAGGAATAAATATGTATAACAAAAGTTATAATTATAACAATTACTACTATTGACCAGCAGTATATTCAAAAATAATTGTGCGTTCAAATCTGAACAATTCATGTGTATTGGTGTTTATTACAATATTATTGACAATTATATTGAGTAATTATATTTATTTTCTGTCAACCAACCTTTCATAACCTCCAATTATCAATAATTTTATATTGGACCCAACTGACTGGCCAAAATATCAAATTATATTTATATATATTTTTCTACCACCTGAACCAAAATTATAGAAAAATCTGTAAACCAGGGAATCAACTAACTATGGCCTAAGCAGCAATTAAATTTTTAAACAAGTATGAAAAACATTGCCAAAAATGCCAAAAATGTTAAACCTACTGATGAAGCAAAGTTGATAGACATATCTGGACTGCAAGAAAGGCAACATTTAGAGACATTGATGGGATTCAAACTTGGAACCAGTGACACGAATGCATGACCTACCACTGAGCCACCATACACCTGTACATGCACCTCTACAAATAAACCACATGTGGTACATCAATGCCATCAAATGAGGAATACTAGTACAATAGTAATAATTAAAAATAATAATAAGTAATTTATACAGCGCCTAGGATCTAGAATAGCTACTCAATGTTGCTGAACTAAAAACACTGAAAATACATGTCTACTTAGCTGAAGAATATGCCAGGTTGAAGAGGTAAGTCTGTAGCCATCTCCAAAAGGCAGCCTCTCGCTATGCATCACATACTGATGTGTAAATGAAGGACCACAAATATATCATTTACGGATCTCGGGAGTCCTGTACAATGACCTTCAATCAAGAACCGTTTATTGCAATATTTATTTTTTTTTTTAAATTGGGATTTAGAGAAGCTTTCAAGATTATTTCACTTGTTCTCACGGCTTGTCAGTTTAGGACGGGGAGTAAACCTACAACTCCTGTAGCACTGAATGTTGCAGTAAAGCTGTGAGCACCAGATGGTACTGACAAGACCAAGGTTGATAACTGCATATACCTCAGGCTGTCATCAGGAGACCGCTCTTCATTCTGAATGAATTAGTGCTTTACATCTCAGGAATATTTCGGCCATACACGACTACAATGTTAATTAATAAAATAATTACCCCTTCATTCAGATCATGCTGTGTGGGATGTAAATACCAATATTGTCTTCACAGGTCTCATTGCTGTTATTCTTGTGGAGTGCAACATTTCAAAACTGCTTTACATGATACCAGGAATAAAAAATAAAAGAATCCTGATTATAGTGTTGGGAAGTGGCTTTATTGAAAACTCGATAAGTCAGTAAACTGGTCGGGAGTCGATATGAGTGTCCACCACGTGCAATGCAACATGAACAACGTACTGGAAATTAAACACTGATTGTCGTATTTAGGATGTGCCACCATCCCTCTTGTAAAGCAATACAAATGTCGCTGATGTTGGCTGGTGCAGGTTGCTGTTGTCTATCCTTCCCAAAACATCCCACAAATGTTCAATAGATGAGAAATCTGGTCACTTTGCAGGCCAAGTGAGGAAGGTAATGTGTTTTATTAAGTTAACTGCAATGCGGGGTGCAGGGCCTATGGGGACAAGCATTGTCATCTTGAAAGACAAAAGTCTGCCGTATTCTGCGAGCCATGAGAACAGCAATGGGCATTAAGATTTTGTTTTACAAATGAATACAAGTAAAATATACTATTAGATATATTTATTCATATTCATTTCACTAACATTTTACACAGTTCTGTAGTAACATCATGATATTCCTTAAAAAGAAATTAGCATTTGCAATATTTTTTAAATTTGAATTATTCTCCCCATAGCGTGACAATAAAATATAACAAGAACTTGTTCTTTCCCCAAATAGTTTTACCTTCAATATTGTCAATTATTTATTGTTATCACAAAATAGTTTTTTATGTAAGGCACACAATGATAGATAATTGACCTACCAAGTGGTTCAACAAGGTTTTACCTGAAAATTTGATTTCACTACACAAGTGCTTTTAACAACTAGCTATTTACACGAGTACTTTTAACAACTAGCTAGTCCACATACCGTGTCTCGCTAGTCATCAGATTTTAATATGTATTGAATTAGAGGAGAGTAGCTATAAATGGCAGCAGATCACCAAATGAAAATGAAATGAAACAAATTTAGGTGTTTCCTTTTGGATCATACCACAGAGTTATGTCCCCTTATTACATTAACATAAAAGAAATATAGGCTCAAAACGATAAGACTATATTCATGTTTTTACCGGAAGTTATACTGGCAATTCAAGCAAAGGTCTATATTAGGGGTTTGCAGTGGAATCTTATCTACCAAACGGCAGTGAACAGATCTTTTGAGGTACAAACATGATATTAAGTATGTTAAGTGAATGTACTTTGCAGTTGTAGCCGAGAACTAGTCCAAAAACGAGTATAAATATATGTGCTTGTTAAAAGAAGTATCTTCATTTATAGAAAAGACACAGAAAGTGATATCACACCATGAACATAAACACTACACTTGAACACTACACTTGAACACTACACTTGAACACTATGAACACTACACTTGAACACTACACTTATACTTGAAACTGGTTTCTGCTGAACAGTTAAAACATGGCTGGAAATGGAGTTAAACAAATATTCATTTATTCACACACTACTTTAGTAACTTGTACTAAGTTATGAATCACAACTCATTAAATAAGACAAAATGCCATTGATCGGTCCATAAAGATTGGGTACGAGCTAGGTACGGTATCTGGATTCTTTCAGATCTCCAATATCTGAAGATAATGCTGAATAACATGAGCCACATTTCCACTTTTATTGTTGAATTAAAAATCCGCTGTTGAAGATGATCCCAACCAACTACAAATACAGTTCATGGATTTTATTTCAAATGTTCCTGGCCTTCCAACAACTAGTGGTCCATCTCTGGCCAGTGTTATGATAATATGTACATATTCAATGACACTCAGCCATTCATGTCACAGCATGGTCCTATCTGATATGAAGGTCATCTCTGCCTCCTCCGATTAATTAACCTTCATGCAGATGGCAACCAGAGATGCCTAGCTGAGATCTGATTACCACAGCAGTGGAAGTGTC
Organism: Lepetodrilus schrolli; assembly: GCA_032361225.1. Classification (NCBI taxonomy): domain Eukaryota; kingdom Metazoa; phylum Mollusca; class Gastropoda; order Lepetellida; family Lepetodrilidae; genus Lepetodrilus; species Lepetodrilus schrolli. The sequence goes on from JAUTBT010009562.1 coordinate 16,331, forward strand.
GACACCCTTGATGGCCGTCTAGAAATGAGCTGTCTTACTTGGTATTACAAAGTTCGCATTTTTTAAAACTGATCAAGTCTTACTCGATACAAACATTAATACTGCAATGCCTCCACAAGATCAATGTCCCACTCTGTGTATGTTGTATGCCGAGTTGTGAACTGTAAACATCACGAAAGTTTTCTTTGATTTTCTGTAACCATGGTAACCGGTACGAGCGTCACGTCTTCTTGTTGCTGATGCCGTGTGTGTAATCCTCCAACACGTTGTCGAGGTGATCATTGTGCTTCTTGAACTGGCGGTTCTTCTTCCCACCTTTCTTCCTCTTGATGGCTGCCTGGAGGAAGAAGCCACCAAGTTTAATCACAAATAAGCAAACAAATCCATTACGAATAGAATATACGACATTTCAAATAAACGGCATTCAATGCTTCTTCTGAAACAATTTGATACAGGACAAAGTTCCATATACATACAAATTATTTTAGCTTTGATGTATGTGTTATTGTACTATAATAAAAGATCTACAATAGTTACAAAGCCAGCATCATCTAACATATGTTGATTTACATCCAAATAAAAGTATTGTATGTTCCATTTGGCACACTAGAATAAAAGAGATAATTTATCGACCATAATATTTCTTGATAATGTCTAATGGTTCACTGCCACAACTGACCTTTGCTGCTAGAGGTCAAATATAACTAACTCCTCTGGATCTATGTGCTGCGACACCAAAGAAAAAGTAAACAAAAAAATAGCGACATCGTTTTGTAAAGAGAATCAGTCAGGCTGACTTACTACAGGCTTTGGTCCCATGTCCTGCATAGACGTGATTCCGTGTCGGTCCAGGTACTCCTCAATCTTCTTTTCATCGAGGCCGTCCACAGCTACACTGCGCCACATCTTCTGGAACTCTGCACAGACAACACAGGGGTGGAAATAAGTGTACATTTGGAGACAGTCATGAGGCCACTCTGTTCTGGAAACCAGAGGCACGAGTGCCCTCATAAACATCTAAGGACCCTTATTTTTCTCGTGTCTTAAAATCTTTTTTAATAATAATAATAATTTTATGTTTTACTAAAACATTTATGTTTTCATATAACAACTCAATAAGAGCTATATGTAAAACACTGCCATGGAGCCTCAAACATGAACTTTCTGGACCTCATGAATCCTGACTGATTCGCACATTCGCGAATTCAAACCACAGCTGATTATTTCATTCGTTGTCAACTTGATAGGACCTCAACTTACATTAATGATTGATTCTAGCCGGTAAATTAAATAATTTCTTAAAATTATAATAACATATGATGCTACTACCTATACTATTAATATTAAATAACAATGATAATAACAATAATATTTATTGAAAATCAAGTGACTGAGTGATTATGGAGTTTAACATCTTTCACCCATTTGCAACGAATTGAAAATCAAAATCAAGGGCCAAAAGGGCAGAAATAAAGTTAGCATGCCCGACAATGGTTTTTCGTGCCATTGGCCCGCGGGCAGGCTTTAATTCTACCCCTACAACAGCAAGACATTACTGAAAGTCGGCGACAGCAGCACATGCTAGTCGTACTCTGGGGTGGGGGTAGCACAATGGTAGAATGTTGGACTTCAGGGCCAAAAGTTCCATGTTCAAATTCTTTAATGACTTAAAAAGCATATTTGGGGATAAAAATAATCTCACTCTCGTACCTTGGAATATCAAATATATCAACACTCGTCGATGAAAGTTATTAAATCCTCGGCAAATATTTGATATTCCAAGACACTTGGGTGAGATTCTCTATATGTTATGCGAGAGATACTAAAAAATAAATCATGAATCAATTTATGCATGGCAGGAGGAAAGATACAATACTTATAGTACTAAGTATGGGTACCCGGGTGTTAAGATTCAACTCGGACTTGAGTACCCACTATGCTACATGCTAATGAATATTAAATCATAGAAAAAGAAGAAAATATATTACTATTGTACAATGTAAAAATTGTCTTCGTAGTAAAGCCAGAATGCACGCGTATGATAATGCAACATTTAGGTCGCACTGCCGACAGGTATTCTAACCCAGATCCGTTATCCAGGAATCAACCTCACTATACCACTACGACTAGTAACTAATTAGCAACGTCACAACTCCGAGGACATACTGCCAAGGGTATTACTTTCTTAGACAAATGGTGTTGCTATAATACTGAGAGTACTGGCTGATACTGAGAGTACTGGCTGATACTGAGAGTACTGGCTGATACTGAGAGTACTGGCTGATACTGAGAAACCAAGGACAATAAGATAACTGAACAGTACCGACAGTACCGACAGTGCATCCCATCATGAAATTCCCGCAACTTTCGATGTCAGATGTCTGCGGGCAGATTACTTTTTATCATCCAATACTGTCTTTTCGCAGTAGATATCGTATTCAAGTAGCAAGCGATATCTGTATGGGTGAATGCAGTAGACATAATTTGACTCAATTCTTGGTTTATTTGATTGTTCTACCATTGTGATGTCATGCTGTAGATATCGCTTGATCCAAGCATTTGATTGTTAAACCATTGTCATGTCATCACAATTGTGATGTCGTAGCATAGCTATGAGGTCACAGTGCAAATGCACAGCAGCCTAAAGATTTGACTTCACAGTAAAATCTTTATGATGAGACATTTTTCTTCTTTAATGATTTTAAAATGATATTTGGTGATAAATAGAATCTCACCCTCGTGTCTTGGAATATCAAATATATCAACACTCGTCGATGAAAGTTATTACTCACCTTCATCAATGGTGAACTGACAGTATTTGTCATTATAAAACAGTACTTTCTTCTTATCGATCGGCCGTGTCACATAAATAATGTGATCGCTCAGTTGCTAGAAAAATAAACAAATAAAAATCATTACCAATGTCACAATCCACAGAGAGCAAGAAGAAACCATTTGTAACTAAATGAAAAACCATTGTCTTTGCTATATTCAGAAACAATCTGATTAACCTTCGTCATATTGGATACAACCTGTGAGTGACGTCGCGGCGGGAACCCTTCACCCATACAGGACGAAATACAGGACAGCATACAGGACAACATACTGGACATACAGGACAACATACAGGACAGCATACTGGATTTACAGGACAACATACAGGAAGACATACAGAACGACATACAGGACGTCATACAAGATGACATACAGGACATCATAGAGGACGACATACATGTCATACAGGACAACATACAGGATGTCATAGGACAACATACAGGACAACATACAGGACGACATACAGGAAGACATACAGGATGTCATACAGGATGACATACAGGAATACATACAGGAATACATACAGGACGTCATACAGGATGTCATACAGGATGACATACAGGAATACATACAGGACATCATACAAGATGACATACAGGGCATCATAGAGGACGACATACAGGACATACATGATGTCATACAGGACAACATACATGATGTCATACATGACAACATACAGGACAACATACATGATGTCATACATGACAACATACAGGACAACATACAGGACGACACAGGCAACCAGACATGCCTCAAACGTCAGTCCACGTCATCAATAAGCCATGATAGTGCAGGCTAAATGATCTGACTTAGATTTGAATGCAGGGCTTAATGTGAATGGCGATAACAATGCTAAATTCTGACAACACACTGAAGACTCGACCTCCGGTACAAAACTGATGTGCTGCCAAATGTTTTGAAAACTCTTGACATATACAATACAGACTTTGGCCTGTTGTACAATACGTGGAGGGGGATGTCCAAGTAACTCTCCATTACTTAAACATAATGGAGTCAATGCCCTGCAGGTGCCAAAGCTTCATTACTTTTTTAGGAATCGAGAGTTTAAGAGGACATTCCATAGCGTGGCTCGGATATTGTCTAATAAGGAAATTATGGTTGTTATTACAAGTTGAAAAACACAACAATAAATGTTGCACGGCTCTTTATTACTTAGATAATGGAGCGATAGCTCTCCTCTCCTGGAATATAATAGAAGAAAAGAGCAACCGTATTTTAATTTGACGTCTTGTACATTCCTTTGACCTGTACCTTGAATACTTTGGCAGAGTCTGGCAGAGATTCCTCAATATCCTCGATGAGAATTCCGCCCCGTCCGTGGATGTCGTGGGACTGCAGCAACTTGCGTAGACTCTTGCGGTCCCGGACGTCGTACTTGGGCTTGAACCTGAACCGCTTCACATGGCCAGTCTGCACCACAATGATCTTAGGGTTGCTCAGCAACGCCTGCAAATAAATGTTTTAGAAATCACCACAAAATTTGGTTCAGGGGCCTGTTCCACGGCTTGATCTATGATAAGTATTCCAATGAACAGCAAGTTATGACTATTGTAGCAGGATGGTCTTTCTGTGGAGCAGGTCGCTTGCATATTTCACCAAAGAGTTGTAGCTGTAGTCCGGGCGTAAATTGAGGTCATTTCACACTATAGTAAAAACATGGTGCACGGACTGATTTAGGCCAGGACTACAGTATAATAAAATAGTTTTCACATAAGTCGATAATCATGTTAATCAACAAATTTTACTGGAACTACATTTTGATTATTGTTGTTAGTGAATGGTTGTATAATGTTACAGCTGATTTGGTATTAGTTGGCCTGTATTCGTTGCTATTGAGATCTCTTCGTGAAATAATTGTATTTGCTGAAGCTTGTGCATAAAAGTATTTCACTCGGACATACAATTGATATTAAATAGAACATTGTGTAATATCCTCAATATATAACAAGAATCTGTAGAACTCGCTGAAGAAAGATCTAGCTTAGTAAACCACAGAATCTGTATAACTCGTTCAAGAAAGATCGAGCTTAATAAACGACAGAATCTGTAGAACTCATTCAAAAAAGATCTAGCTTCGTAAACCACAGAGTGTAGAACTCGCTGAAGAAAGATCTAGCTTCGTAAACCACAGAATCTGTAGAACTCTCAAGAAAGATCTAGCTTAGTAAACCAGAGAATCTGTAGAACTCTCAAGAAAGATCTAGCTTAGTAAACCACAGAATCTGTAGAACTCATTCAAGAAATATCTAGCTTATAAAACCACAGAGTGTAGAACTCACTGAACAAAGATCTAGCTTAGTAAACCAGAGAATCTGTAGAACTCGTTCAAGAAAGATCGAGCTTAGTAAACCAGAGAATCTGTAGAACTCATTCAAGAAAGATCTAGCTTATAAAACCACAGAGTGTAGCTCAGTGAACAAAGATCGAGCTTAGTAAACCACAGAATCTTCATCATTATACACAGGTGACATCTAAGCACTCTACCTCTGTGTGGAGCCAGTGCCTCATCCTGGTTCCAATATCCAGCTGGTTTGTCTCATCCAAGATCTCCTCAATGTCTAGCGGATCTGTCTCCCCATTTTGGTGGCGGATCTGTGCAGAAACAAGAACTGTGAGACCAACTTGGGACTCATTGTGGGTGAAATATTTGATGTTTATGTAGGACGATGGAGGAGATGATACTGAACATGTCTTGATAGAAACTGAGCGGGACATTAATGTCCACTGATTGATGACTGATTGGGAGACATTCTTGACTAAAGTAAGACATTCATTAAAACATAGTGACTATGATTGCATGAAAAATAATGTCATAAATATTCTGCAATCTTCACATGGAACTTACCATTTTTTATTCTTTTTTTAATTGGGGTTTAGAGAAGTTCAAGATTATTTCACTTATATCATGACATGTCACTTTAGGCCAGGAGAAAACCTGCAACATCCGTAGCGCTGAATGTTGCAGTAAACCTGCGAGCATCGGCTGGTACTGACACTACAGACTCTACAGACAGCGCATCCTATCAATATCGCATCAGAAAGGTAACTTTCGCGAACATTGATGCCAGGTTCCCGGGGCGGGATTTTAACCTGGAACTTTTGGCTCCGAAGTCCAATGTTCTACCACTGCGCTACCACCTGCCCCGACCCTATCATAACTATTTCTACAAAATAGGAGAAAGGTAGTAACAGATTTACTATCCGAAAGGTCCACCATATTGGCATGGCGATATGTAAATGATGTTTATGTTCTACAGATACCTTCATGTGTTTGACAATCTTGGTCAGCACACTAAACTTGAATTGTGAACTACCCTGGGCTGTCTTGTAGTTCAGAGGGGTGGCACCTAAAACAGACACAGCTGCTTTACCATGGAGGTAGCAGGGTGATAAATAGCAAACATGTCTAGTAGTCTAAATGTGATGATAAATAGCAAACATGGGCAGTAGTCAATAAAGTGTTATAAATTAAGATACTAATAAGTGAGTCATTAATGTTGGTCAAATCTATAATTTGCATGGGTCCTACAGAGACCTTTAACATTGCAGATTTTCAAATGACCTCAACACTGCTAAATGTGATGATAAATAGCAAACATGGGTAGAAGTCTATGTGATGAGCATAACAAGCATTGCTGCTAGACTTGGACTTGGTCCACCTACTGATAGACTTGGACTGTTGGTCCACCTACTGATAGACTTGGACTGTTGGTCCACCTACTGATAGACTTGGACTTGGTCCACCTACTGCTAGACTTGGACTGTTGGTCCACCTACTGCTAGACTTGGACTGTTGGTCCACCTACTGCTAGACTTGGACTGTTGGTCCACCTACTGATAGACTTGGACTCGGATGACAACTTTATCTTCTGTTTCTTGGCCTTGTGGTCACTTTGATCTCGGTGTTTGTGTTTCTTCTTTTCCACAGATGGCTGAGCCTTGGCTCTCTGCAGGAACTTGTCTCGCCCCCGCAACAGCTCCGGATCCATGGCTGGTGACTATGTGAACAATGGACATATAGGTGTGTATTATACTATAAAAAGGCATCATTTAAATGCATACATGAACCAGGCCTCAAAGTAAAAAAAAATTCAAAATAGCCATTTAGCTCCTGCAGATCAAGAAACACTTAAAATAAGTGAAATACTGGTAGCCAAATGCAAAATTAGGTCACCATGGCTCCCAAATTAGTCGCTAAATTGAGCCCTGTGAACAGAAAAGATAAGAGAGAATTTAACAAATACTAGAGAATTGGGATCTAATTTATAAATATCATGACTTGTCAGTTTAGGGCAGGAGGAAACCTGTAACCTCTGTAGTGCCGAATGTTGCAGTAAACCTGTGAGCACCTGCTGGTACTGACAAGACCAAGGATGATAACTGCATTGCCTCTCTACAGACAGTGCATCAGATTCTGTGCATCGCGTCAGAAAGGTAACTTTCGCGAACATTGATGCTGGGCTCCCGGGATGGGATTTGAACTCCTAAGGACAAATGTTCTACCACTGGACTACTGCCCACATATTAATACAGCATAGTGTTACCGAAATGTCTGTCTCCTTATTTAGAATTTTAGAATCTGGCTGAATTTTCAAGGAAAGTCCTGCATTCAGCCCCCTTTTGAGAATGACCATGGTTTCTGATTTCTTGTCTTGACACCACTGTACCTTACACTTACTGCCTACATTTATTTATTTTTTATTGATATTCTTGGTAATATCAGTGGCACAATACCATTCTGTATCTGTAAGATAATTGTGGTAGAGCATCCGAGTATAATATTATTCTATTTACAAAGTTTGAATATGTTCAATCATATCTTTGTGAAATGGGTTTCAATGGTATTAAGTTCTATGCGATTAATACATCTCAATTCTAATGTTAAATGCAAAGAACAATGGCTACCTCATCCTTTTATCACAATACACTGCAATTTCCACACTTAAATTTAACAATACAACAAGCGAATAAAAAAATGTTACCAGTTTCTGTGGCAACTGTAAAATTGTCTATGTAGGGAGACTTCCTTAATTTCTACTCACTTTCTGTGACGGAAGTGTCTTCTTAGGATCCAAAATAGTTTCGAGGGTTAGCCAAAATTAGCAACGTGCTTCTTGTGTAGTCAACACGTTACCAGCCTTGAACTCCCGTTCCATGGATTTCCCCAAGCTATTTATGCTTTTCTCAAGTATAAATTCCCATCAATCATTTATTTTTATTGATCTACTCTAGTCGGTGTGTCAGACCCAGAGCTCTTACAGGTGGTCACATTACTGAGATCAATATTCTCAGTTTCATTGCTAACCCTAACCCTTCTTCAAAATATACTGTTAAATGCAGTTTCCAAATATTAAACACAACTAATTATTTTAATTAACTTGCATCTCATTAATAGAATGTCCTGCCTATGACACTTGAAATAAAAACAGAATGATATGGATCAGAAATAGATCTAATCAATTAATTCAGGATACAAACTGTTACTTCCCTCTGCAAAGGTTTGCAAAAGAAATGCATTTAAAATATCAAAGCACATTATA
>JAUTBT010009573.1:0-24725 GCA_032361225.1 Lepetodrilus schrolli
CTCTCTCTCTCTCTCTCTCTCTCTCTCTCTCTCTCTCTCTCTCTCTCTCTCTCTCTCTCTCTCTCTCTCTCACCACACACACTTTCTGCCAGCACTATTTACATTAGATGCACATACCAACGTACCACATAACCACATACCACAAAACCACATGCAACCTCCTTGCAGGATTACGATAATTATCTGGCATTCAGCTACGGGTTTATTGTTTTCAGATCGATCGATACATTTATATAAAAAGAAAAAAGAACAAGGAAATTTGCGAGTGACACTTGAAGAAAAGTATCAAATAAATGGCATATTAATTTCACAATTCGAGAATACCAAATTACATGGAATATTAATTTCATGAATTTGGAATTTAAATGAAAACATAACACAATTGATAACTTCTAGGTTGGCATGGCATTGTCTAAACAAGTACAAATAGGAAACAAAAATAAGGAAATATTCTAAGACATCATTGCTAATCCAATAAATCAGAGAATAAAGAATATAATAAATCTCATTGATTTGATTGTTTGAACTACAGTGAAATTCAATTAATATAATAAAACCAATTTAATTGCAATAACAATAAAACAATACATCCTAAATTAAGCCTGCGCATTAAATATTCCTTATAAAATGAATTCCAAAATGTTCTGGAGAATTTCTAATTTTAGTGGTAATTCCTGTCAATAGCATAATTCAATTAGCATAATGACATTGCTAATTACTGTTTACTTTGTTTGTCTAATGGCCGATATTGATTGGTGTAATGTGTCTGTCAAGTACATACACATAATATCATTATGTTAACATGACGAGTTAATCCCAACACTCAATACTGAGAACTACTAGCAAACATTGGCCTTGAGAGGCAATCTTGTTATGTGGGGTGGTGGTTGGGGGGTAGGATGAAAGAATATGGGCTTTGGGGTGTGGGGCTGGGGTGTGAACATTAGTGAGGGGTGGGAACATTAGTGAAGGTTGTGGATAAGATAAAAGAGGGAAGGTGTGTTATTAGTAAAACCACTGTGGTTTCTCTGCAGGATCTAAATGAGTGGATGGGTTGGATGGCAGAATGAGATTCAAACTCAAAGTTTAAAATTTGTAGTTTGACACTCTACTAACTGAGCTATAAGGGTGGTGGTTTGGGGTGGGGGGGTGGTAGGATGAAAGAATATGGCCTTTGGGGTGTGGGGCTGGGGTGGAAACATTAGGGAGGCTTGTGGATGATAAATAAGGGGAGATTTGTTATTAGTAACTGAGCTATAAGGAAGGAATGCTTGAGTTGATGCAAGGCTGGATTTAAACTCAAACTTAAAGTTGTACATGTAATAGATGCTCTGCCGAATGAGGTATAAGAGAATGAATGCATGAGTTGGTATAAGGCTAGATTTAAACTCAGACCTTTAGGTTTGTAGATCGTTACTCTACCAACTGAGCTATAATAGAATGAATGTTTGAGTTGATGCAAGAATGGATCCAAACATAAACCTTTACATTTGTAGTTCAACACTCCAACCAACTGAGCCTTAAGATTGTTGCAACAAAATGGGATTAAAACCTCAAAAACAGGTCTGCAATACAAGACTACCAAAATAGCAGATTTTGAGCCACTCACTCATAAACCCAGACTATTCACCACAGACAGGCACTGAGCTAGAAACTGATGTGACAGCCTTATGTTAGCTTACTCCAGGCAAATTGCCTGAACAAGGTCTGATAAACCCGGGCTGAAGTGCCTTTATCAAGGTTCACTGACACAGTTAATTACACTACGGAAATATTAGATATATATGATCAGAACTGCTTGCTCAGTATGTCAATTGGTCTACGTTCAAATTATGATGCAGATATCTATTGACATGTAGTATATTAATGTACATCCTGGTAGACATTTGTAGGCATTTAGTGACTTGTATTCTAGTAGATATCTATTGACATTTAGTGACTTGTATTCTAGTAGACATCTATTGACATTTAGAGACTTGTATTCTAGTAGATATATATTGACATTTAGTGACTTGTATTCTAGTAGACATCTATTGACATTTAGTGACTTGTATTCTAGTAGATATCTATTGACATTTAGTGACTTGTATTCTAATAGATATCTATTGACATTTAGTGACTTGTATTCTAGTAGATATCTATTGACATTTAGTGACTTGTATTCTAGTATATAGATATCTATTGACATTTAGTGACTTGTATTCTAGTAGATATATATAGACATAATAACTTACAAATGTACTCTCAACAAATGTTAATGAAAATATAGTGATTTGTATTCTAGATATCGATAGACGTACATTGTCTTGTACTATAATAGACATGTGACTTGTACATTAGTAAACATTTACAGATAGCATCGTGATGTACTAAGTAAATATTAGCATCTACTACCATAACTATCCTAATAATTCAAACCCTCTAATAGTTCGAACACCTAAATTAATTGCCCCCAAAAAATATTTCCGACCCTAAACATACGATCATGACAAATCTTTTTTAATTGTAATTTTCTAATTATACGAACACTAAAATATATTTTAAAAAATTCTAATGTCATTAATTTATTTACCATTTCATTTACAACCATATTTCATACTTTAATTTGGTTGTCCCTAATTATACGAACATCTGATCATTTTGAATTTTCGTATTTGTCTAATAATTCGAACAGCTACAAATTTATCTATTTTCTCCTGTTCAAATTATTAGGGTAATTATGGTATTATCCTATATTTGAGGCATTACTATATGCATTGCAACAAATAATTGAACAATTACACATAATGAACCTTCTCAACTCCCTGGGGAATGTCATTACCGGTTACATCACCTCAGACTTAACATTGGTTCTAGGAAACTGATCCACTCCTGGAATGCCTGAAGGACTTGATACCAGTGCACCACAGCCTGAAGTGGGCTTGAACTCAGAACCACTATGCTACAGAGATACCTCTTTAACCACTACATACACAACAGGATGTTTCTCATTAAATACTGTAATAATTCAATTTGTAGCTGTTCGAATTGTTAGAAAAATACGAAAATTTAAAATGATCTGTGGTTTTATAATTTGGGACAACCAAATTAAAGTACAAAATATGGTTGTAAATGAAATGTGAAATAAATGTAGGATTAAAAAAACAAACAAATAAAAATAAGATTTTAAAAAGAATTTGTTCGTGTTCGTATTTTTAGGGTTGGAATTTTCTTTTTCTTCAGTGATTACTTTAGGTGTTCGAACTATTAGAGGGTTCAAATTATTTTGGGTAATTACTGTAGGTAAACCACTCCATGTGTGGTATAACTGCTAACAATACCACAACACCATGGTCTCGGGGCGGGTGGAAGCGCAGTGGTAGAACGTTGAACTGCGGAGCCAAAGGTTCCAGGTTCAAATCCCGCCCAAGGGGCCCAGCATCAATGTTCGCGAAAGTTTCCTTTCTGATGCGATATTGATATGTGATATAAGTGAAAAAATCTTGAAAGCGACTCTAAACCCCAATTCAAAAATAATTTTAAAAAACTAAAAAACATGGTCTCAAGTGGGCTTGAACTTAGGACCCACAACACAAAAGAACTACCTCTCTGCCATCACATTCAAAACAGAATACTGCTCAGTAAATATACTCCAAAATATAACTTAAGAGCCGGCAGATATTTTATGGAGAAACTCAAATTCCACCTAGTAAATATACTCAAAAAATTTAATTAAGGACCAGCAGATATTTTATGGGGAAGTGTTCTACTAAATTACGGACCTCAGCTTGAGGAATCTGGTGCCATTCTTCTAATGCATTTGCAAGTTCTTGACGGGTACCTGGAACCTGTTTGGAAATTCTTCATTATATTTATAATAATATACAGATAAATTTCTATGTCCAACAAGACTACTGGCCCTTAATTAATTTAGTTGAGTATAGCTAAACTACTCCATGTGTGGTACAACTGCTAATGACCTGGAAGATTTCAGAATGAAGGCGAGATACTGGGGTTTATCTGGTTAGTCCGTGAGCACCCTTCATTATGAAGTGTGGTCATTATCAAGCCTTAGTGATGCCTTAAGACCTCCAGAACAATGTGATAATCTGATAAGCGCTGTGGCCATGTGCGGATTATGGACCTGTCTGAAATCCTTGTCCTTGCTTATCAGCCAGACAACCTTGGATATAACTTTGGGAATGTGGTATTTAAAGATTTATATTTCATATATCTCCCATTGCCGATTTTTAAATACCAGGGGCCACTTCAACAGAAGGATTGTAGACTGAACTCTCTATAGCAAGTTATGACTCTTGATGGATTTGCTATGATGGATCGGTCCGTGGTATTTAAAGATTTATATTTTATATATCTACCATTGCAGCTTGTAATTATCAAGGACAATTTCCACAGGATTGTAGTGCTACGAGAATCAGAACTCTCTTGTAGTGTTATGATCAGTCTGTGGTATTTAAAGATTTATGTTTGATATATCTGCCATTGACACTTTTAAATACCAGGGGCTGCTTCCACAAAAGGATTGTAGTGCTATGAGAGGCTTAACTCTCTGTACATGAGTATAGCAAGGTATGACTCCTGTCATGCTATGATCGTTCTGTGAAATGGGACCCAGAACATTTTGATTCCATACCTCAACATACACTATAATTACCTCCAAGGAAAAAGATTTTGCTATCAGTTTTGATTTAAACGAAAAGGATTGGAAAAAAGTAGTGCTATGATGATTCTGTGGAATTGGACTCGCAACATTATGTTTCCATACCTCATCATACACTAATCACTCATGGAGAAGTATTTTTATATCGGTTTAATAATCAGATTTATTTTTTTCATTTTTCCCTATGAAACACTATATAATTTATTTCATTGGTTAATGATTTTTGTAGCAATAATAATACCCGAATTTCAAAGGGTCAGCCAGATAGGAAGATGTGTGAATCGCCACAGAGTCTGGATCTCAAGGATGTGGAATATAGTTACACTGAAGATGTAAAGTTCACGCAAACATTGTGAAAAAAAAAGAAAAAAAAGTGGTAAAGTTTAGAGAACCTCCCATGCAGCTGGTCTCAACCCAATGAGTACCTCACACCTCCAAATATCAAATTTTCAAAGAAAAAGATGTGACATCATTGTTTTGTGGAGATTGAGATTTTACCCTTCTGAGAAGAGTCCTATTGCACAAGCACATGTAGAATGTCAACTAGAGGCAGGACATAAGAAAGTCATATTTGGGACATCATGTCTGGGTTCCAGTCAGATGTCAGACTTTAAGAGTCAGGGTGGGCCCAATGACTTCCATACTTCTGTGACATGATAAGAGGTGGTGTGGGATGGTGTGGTATATGTGGCAGTGGTGGTGGGATGAGTGGGGTTTGATGAGGTGGGTGGGGTGGCAGGGGATGTGTGTGGATATGAGTTATCCAATGTCTTCCATATACTTCTGTGACACCACGACAAGTTCTGTGACACTATGACAAGTTCTGTGACACTATGACAAGGGTCAGAGGAATGGAAGTGGAGGCATGAAGTATGGTGGAGTGTGTTTGGTCTTAAATATCCTCAATCTCTTCTATATTTCTGTGACAACAAGATGTATGGGTTGGAGGATTGAGGTGTTGGTTGCGGTGGTGATGGTAGGGTCTGATGGTGTGTGTGTGTGTATGTGTGTGTGTGTGTGTGTGTGTGTGTGTAGTGTGTGTGTGTGTGTAGTGTGTGTGTGTGTAGTGTGTGTGTAGTGTGTGTGTGTGTGTATATTTGTGTATGTATGTATGTGTGTGTATGCATGTGTATGTGTGTATATGTTGTGTATGTATGTGTGTCTATGTGTGTATGTATGTGTATATGTGTGTGTATGTGTGCATGTGTGTATGTACGTATGTACGTATGTACGTATGTACGTATGTATGTGTGTGTATGTATTTGTGTATATGTACATGTATGTATGTGTGTGTGTGTATGTGTGTATGCATGTGTATGTATATGTGTATGTATGTGTGTGTATCTGTGTGTGTGTGTCTGTCTGTGTGTGTATATGTGTGTATGTGTGTGTATGCATGTGTGTGTATGTATGTATGTGTGTGTGTGTGTGTGTGTGTGTGTGTGTGTGTGTGTGTTTTGATGCTGGTAAAGTGGGGGTAATTCCAAAATACCTTCAATATTTTTTGTGACAGCACGACAAGTCAGCGGAACAACAGGGTGGAGAGAGAATTGATGGAAGGGTGTAGAAGGAGATGGTTGTGGTTGTGGTAGTGGAGGATGGTGGAGTATATGCCACATTGACATTAAAGAGGCACCAATGACATATGTCAGTGCATAGTAACAACTAGCTGTCTTCTCTTATCACTTTCAGTCAGTTAATCCAATAATGTATTTGTTCTGGCCCGTCTGCTGACAATACCATCACAACTACCACCCACGACCACAACCACTACTACAACTACAACCACCATCAATCGCATGCTATACAACTCAAGCATGGCACATCTTCCATTGCCAATTTTCTGCAGATAAACATGTAAAACGAGCTGCCAACAATTCCAGAGAGTTTTTACACGTCACGACGGGTATGCGGAGGTCCGTGACACAATATTGTAGTTGACAACGGAATGTGTATCTGTCATGGCAGTCGGCGGCCACAGGAGTCAGACACACGAGTCAGACACGTAAGTCAACATCCCATATATCATAAATGCAGCAATTGCACACAATCGGCAGTCACATACATACTGCAGATAAACACACACTCCCCGGAGAGTTACACAACATGGAGAGTTGCACAACACGGAGAGTTACACAACACGGGATCGCATGTACATCTCTCTTTCATAAGTCATGAATCACTTAGCCGAGATTGTCACTGAACAAGACTGACATACTTGTAACATGCCGGTAGAGTGCCACTTTAATAACTGATGAATGAGACGCGTTATTGTACATATCAGGCATGGATCCAAGACTAAGAATAATAACAAATTGATAAATAATTTAGAGTGCTACTTTAATAACTGATGAATGAGACGGGTTATAATGCATATCAAGCATGGATCCTAGACTTCATAATACTGTATTAACAAATTGATAAATAAGGTAGTGCTACTTTAATAACTGATGAATGAGATGTGTTATTGTATGCATATCAGGCACGGATCCAAGACTACGTAATAATATTGTTTAAATGATAAATACGTACAGCCATGAATGCTAAAATACAGACATGTGTGTGAACAGAACCATGGTAATCATGGGATTCGAACCTGAGTTGCTGGATTATTAGTCCAATGGTCTATTGACTAAGCCAAAACGAGCATCTTATATCACACCCGGCTATATTCTCCCCCTCCACATGGTGACTCGTCCTTGAGTCACTAATCCAGTGACTTCTGACCCACCAGGGAGCTAGGAATTCTCCGTGGGACAATTCAGCAAGAACAGACCACCGGGAACAACTCAAATACACGTTGGGCGTCATTGAAACAGGACCACTGCCGATCCTGGGATTCGAACCTGAGTTGCTGGATTGTGAGTCAAACGCTCTACCAACTGAGCCAAAGGGGTAACCCCAGTAGGAGCTACAAGCTACATATGTACTATATAGAAACACAATACAAATGTACAAATAATGTTGTATATGTATCAAAAAAGTTACAATTAATTACATTTCAAGTTTTTCTTACCTTTTAACCAAGTTCTTTGAATGTGGTAATTCCAACACTAAGTTGACTCCTGAAAGAAACACAGAACTCATTTAATATTATCAATAATACATGATATTTCAAATTAACACAAATTGCATAAACACCATATAATTGCATTCGGATTAATGTTTGATTGGGGCTTTGATGATATCTAACAATCGTCTAATCGATACCATTAGGACGGAGTTAAAACTTGTGCGCATCACGTTGGGTTCACGATAGAGTAATTAAGATTTTCTTGAAAATCAAAATCAGTGTATGCAATCCAATGAAATCGTCATGAATAACTCACTTTTTAAAATTATGATTAAGAATCTAATCAATAACCCATCATATTTTTTATTGTAAACTTTTAACAGCACACAGTGTAATGGTGGATGGTATGCTCTACAAAAGCATATATTATTATTAATATATATATATATATGAGTGAAAGAGAGAGAGAGAGAGAGAGAGAGAGAGAGAGAGAGAGAGAGAGAGATATTGCTTAGTCTCACCTATACACTTACATAAAATAATTGAATTGAGAGAGAGAGATAGAGAGAGAGAAAGAGAGAGAATAACCCACAAGTTACGAGGGATTACAGATTATCTTTAACAAATTAAATTAATGCTATAAGTTGCGAGCTATAGTGACTAACAACATTAATTAAATGAAGATAAACGCATTAAAATAAGTCAACATCGCTTCTTGTCCTTGTATAACAGTATTTTTAGTAGTAGTAGTATTATTTAGACATTTAAAATAAAACATATTAAGAATATTCATGTTAAAAATATAATAATTGTCCCAAACATCATCCATAGATTCACAATGGAAGCTGCAGTAATTGAGTTAATTACATACCACTGTTTTACAGCCCTTATCAAATGTAACTAGATTTGAGTTTGTGTATTGATAATTATTGGAGATATGACTAGAGTTCCAGATGAAATTACCATTAGTGAGTTTGACAGCTGTACGCCCAGTTGGTATTAAATTGATTTCTACATAACACAGTCAAACTTCTCTTCATGTTAGTTTGGCATGAAATTCATTGACACCCCTATTTCGTAGATTATCTCGGTAAATATTCCATGGAATGAAAAACAAAAGACTTCAATTTCATATTTTGTACTCCATAACATAAAAAAAAAATTAAATAAAAATCATTATTAATAACAAATCTGTTTATAACTATCATTAAACATTTTGAGCAAGTATTATTTGATGCAGAGGGATGATGTCCAAAAGACGGAACAGGCAAAAAGGCTCATTTTGCCCTGTGGGTGTGTGAAGGGAAACATCAGCATGTGGAAATTAAGCCCTTTTGCCTGTTCCATCTTTTGGACATCACCCCTCTGCATACAATAATACATGTACTTACTCAAAATATTTAGTGATAGCTAGATGAACAGATTTGTTATTAATGATGCACAAAAAAATACTGCAAAAAAATAATTTTGGTTAACGTGTACAAAATGAGAATTGAAGTTTTTCTGGGTTTTTTTTTATTTCATGAAGTATTTACCGAGATAATCTATGAAATAGGGGTGTCAATGCAACTATAGAAACTACGTCCCAATGTTAATTTGGAGTTTTATATACCAATTGGCCTACAATTGTGGTAAGATCATGATTGACTAAGTTTCAACAACAATAGGCTACTCAATGGTCCGTGGACATTTTCCAAGAAAGGATTTTATATCAATAGGGTATATACTATGTGCATTAATTTGCAGGAAAATAAATTAGATTTTACTGTAGAAGAAAAGAAAACAATATCAACCTATATCTAACTTTTACATTCAATTTCTGAACAATAGTCATATTTAAGAACTTAAGATATATAAGAACTAACAACAAAATTATAACCATAATTTATTACACTTCACAACATGTAAAAGCATACTATAAACATTTTACAATGTATTTTTTTTATTTATTCCTGAAAAGGAATATAAAAATTACATTAAATTACAAATTTCTCACAATCTTAATACAGGAAATTCTTTAAATGGTTGGAACCTCTTATGGGTACAACTTCAGGAGACTTCGAGTGTATTGGGAAATCTGTTAAAGGACTGTACGCAACCCTAAACATTAAAATCTGGGCCCATCCGGACTGCGAACAAAAAAAACAACAAATATAATTTTGAGAGTGCCAAGTCAACTACAAGTGGTGACAAATGACATCAGCGTGATCGAGGACAGAAGGAACACAAAGAAACAAGATAATTACAAAGTACCTGGTAACAGCAATGAGTATTTGATGCATGGCACCTAATGCCACCTGGCGGCACCTCATGCCGACTAATGGCACCTCAGTGCAAGGGGAGACAACTGCTCTGGCACAATGATAAATCACCTTTGCTACAAGATCAGGCTGAGAAGCCTGGCCCTTGTTAACAAGCCGGCTTCCCCAACCCTGTATTAGTCATCAGGAATCCCAGAACCATCAGCAAGTTGCTTCATCATTAGGCCAATTAGCGAGTTCCTTCATCATTAGGCCAATTAGCAATGAAGCATAAGATGTACATGCACATACACATTAATATCAAATGGTTGAGGACAAATTTTAGATATATAATTTTTTTAATTATTTTTGTTTATCTTTGGAAACAGATCTAATATTGCAATACAAAATCTATGTAGAATATCTTTAAAATAATTGTCATGTACAACAGTCCCAAAAGTAGCTCTTTAGAAATAGTCTTTAGAAATAGTCCATTGGCCACAAAACAAGACAATCCACAAATTTAAGTCTATTGTCCTGACAAACAACCCTGCAAGCACACAACTTACTAACATTATTACAATGTTGTAATATTGTTACAACGTTGACACAATGTTGTAATGATGTTATATAACTTTGTGTGTTTGCCAGGAAGAACCCCAAGAACCAATCCATGAGTTGCAGTCCATTATGCTGACAAAGATGAACTCGGTAAGTCCAACATTTTTGTAACAAACATAATCCCCAAGTTGCAGTCTATTGTACTGATAAAGTCCAAAATAAATTCTTGACAACTCAACTATGACAATTCTTGACAAACATGATGCCAAATTTCAGTAAATTATGCTGACAAACACAATCCCTAAGTCCATTGTATTGACAAACATAATTTGCAGTTCATAATACTGACAAGCGTGATCTCCATGTCAAAAATATTTTTTTTAAAAATATAATCCACAAGTTGTAGTCCATTCTACAGTCAAATGTGATCTCCATTTCCAAATTAATTTTTTTAAACAAGTATTATCCTCAAGTTGTAGTCCATTCTATAGTCAAGTGTGATCTCCATGTCAAAAATCATTCTTTTACAAATATAATCCACAAGTTGTAGTCCATTCTACAGTCAAGTGTGATCTCCATGTCAATTTTTTAAACCAAAGTTACATTCCATTGTACAGGGAAACATGATCCAAAATTGATTGTGCTGACAAACAAGAATTCCTAGTTGCAATCCATTCTACTGACAAACATGATCCCCCCATAGTCCAAGACAACCAAAGGTATCGCTATTCCTATACAAGACATCTGTATCTTAGACAAAACTACCTAATGAAGTAAACATGGCTATCAGTATTATCAGTTTTCATGGGTGAATTTCAAATTACAAGAAGAAAGGCGTCGGGAGGCAATGACACTGTTTTATTTTCAATTATCCGTAAAAGATTCAAGACACGAAGACATCATTTCTGGCGGCTGACTGCACAGTCTGCGAGACATCGCCATTGGTCATGTGACAGGAGTGTTCTGCAGTACGTGACACAGGTTAAGTCCGCAGTTAATATAAAAAAATCCATTAGGGCAAGGGTCCATTTATTGCTCGCAAATGGCACCTCAAATTGCAATAATATAAAAGGAAATTACTTATTTGTGCAATGGTTAAGAGTCTTTGGATTATATTCATTAAAATTGTTGTATTTCTTTTGGGTGGCATTAGGTAAAGCTCCATTAATTAACGAATTTGCTTTATTCAAGGTAACAAATATCGCGAAATTCAAGTCATCAAAGGAATTAATTTAAATATTTCGAGGACTTGAACCAGACATGCCTATGGTAGCTGCATTAATCAGTTAGCCTTTGTTCAGCTAGAGAGGAAATACAGCTGTATATATTTGCACTACTTAGGCCATAGTTATTTGATTCCCTGGTTTACAGATTTGTATGTGATAATTTTAGCGCGGGCGGTTGAAAATATTAATATATATGATATTTTGCCCAGTCGGTTGGGTCCAATATAAAAATAATAATAATTGGAGATTATGAATGATCAGTTGACAGAAAATAAATGTAATTAATCAGTATACTTGTTATAAACACCAGTACACATGCACTGTTCAGTTTTAAATGTACAGTTATTTTCAAAGTAATGCTTGAATAGCAGTAATTGTTATAAATTAGACTTTTGTTATATAGATTTGTCAGTAAGCAATCAAATTGGCTTCAACTTTGTGTCTGCCTGTCTTTGTTTATGTCCAATGATGGTAACTACAATTTGTTCCTTCGCCATTTATTATTATAATTTTCTAAAGGCTAGTACACTGTTGGCAGAACACACAACAAATAATATATATATAAGAAATTTTTTCATTATTAAATTATTAAAAGTACATAAAAATATACTATCAATTTCTTTTCTGCCATGAAATATAAAATAATCCTAGTTATTATTTCTATAACATCTTTCTAAGGCAATTTTCATTTACCTAATTCAAATTTGAAAAATATTTCAAAATGTTCAACTCTGTGACAGTGAAAGTCATCGGAACATCTCGGTAAGTTCTGGTTGCCAGGCAGTGTGGTTCCTGTAAATCCTGCTGTCCAGACAACTTTGAGTCGGTGCAGCGTGTTTGTACAGGGCTGAGTTGCTATACACAAATATAACATGTGATTATGTTGAAAGTTCCCCACAAGTGTTCATCAATTAGGAACTAAACAACGACTACACCATGGGGCCCTGCATGGGTTAGTTCCAAAAATAGATAGAGTTTTTAACCCTGTTTTCCATAGCAATTCAGTGATAGTAGAATGATTTACATAAGATGTCATAACATGTTTTAAGCCTGTTTTCCAGAATTACACTGTCATAACATGTTTTAAGCCTGTTTTCCAGAATTACACTGGTATTAGAGTGATCTGTTTATGGTGGGAGGAAAACCTACAAAATAGGGGGTACCAAGATATTGCACAATGCTTTACATGATATGTACAGATATTGAATAATCTAAATTACGTCTATAGATATAACAGGATACCTTACATTAAGCATACATATTTTGCATTATATACTCAACAAAATTAATTAAGGGCCAGTTGTAAATTTATATTATTTTAAAAACAAAGAATTTCTCAATGTTTACAGTCTCCGGGTGCTCTTCGAGAACTTACAGATCGCTGGAAGAAGAATGGCATCAGATTCCACAAGCAGAGTTCCGAAATTTGATAGATTTATTTTGTTGAGTATATTTAAATTATGTATACAGATACCATATTGAACAATATTTAATATGTATACAGATATTACATTATTTAAATTATACATATATTAAATATATTAAATTATACTTTATACTATTCATACAGATATTGTATTATCTTTTACACACACACACACACACACACACACACAGACACACACACACACACACACACACACACACACACATATATATATATATATATATATATATATATATATATATATATATTGCATGATAGTTTACATGTATATTTCCAACCCTGACAGGACCTCTCTAGTAACATACGCCTGGAAAACAGCTGATAAACAAACATGAGTTTAACATGGAAGAGATGGAGATCGCACTAATTTAGCATTAAGTCATCTTCCAGTATTCCGATCTCCGCTTGGAACCGATCAGCTGGAAGTAAATTGGCGTGTGTGCGTGGTAAGTCTGCATACACAAAAAAGCAGAGATAGTAGGCGTACCGTTACAGATATATACCGGCACCACGACGGTCCGAGTCCTGTATTCCCAAACACAGCTGGTGAATATCGCTCAGACACACCAACAGCAGACAGATCTCAAATAGCCTTCACCGGCTTATTCATTAGGAAACAAAAACATTGATTTTTAAAATATGAACCACTCATTCGAGGAATGATCCTCGTTGAAGTCATTTTATACGTGTGTACAGAAGGGGCGGCTACATATATATGGTAAACTTTGAAACAGAGTCTTTAGAAAAAGAATAAACACGATTTGTCAGGCTTTTCTTATTTAAAAAAAACCTTTCTGAACATTTGACGCTTTATTGGAAATATGTAAAGAAATATGATTATTATTGATCAACATTTGCTTTGTCAGATAAAGAAGATTTTGTTTTATTTTATTGGACACTTATTTAAATCATATCATTTGTAATTTTCATAACATTAATAGATGGTCTCAAATTCTTCAATTTGCTTCAAGGGCAATACTATAAAGTGGTAAACTGA
This sequence comes from Lepetodrilus schrolli, assembly GCA_032361225.1. NCBI lineage: Eukaryota > Metazoa > Mollusca > Gastropoda > Lepetellida > Lepetodrilidae > Lepetodrilus > Lepetodrilus schrolli. The sequence continues at coordinate 14,145 of JAUTBT010009573.1, forward strand.
CCTTCCTTCCAAATACACTCAATATACAGTACATTTGTACATGGGTACAATCAGATATATTCAATCATATTTAATAAAATAAAAAAAATTGTATATTGCCTTCATTGTTGTTGCCATATCATGCTGTGAAAAGGATGGTGATGAGTACCTTGCCCATTTATAATGATATAGGTATGATATAGAAGCCATGAAAGAAAGAAAAACGCATCTGAGATATGATCCTTTATAATTCAATAATTTCCACACCAAACTTACACCTTTCTGGAGGTGATTACCTAAATTGGACCATCTTAACCTCCTACATACTACAGGTAACCAGAGATGTCCAACAGAACAGTGATGCTAATATTAATCCAGAAGTAAGAGGGTTAACCTTATCTTTAATCCTATTCCTTTGGAATAAAACATGATTAAATGAAATCCAATAGTGCCAATAAACGAACAATGTACTCCCAGTAGCCTAATTGGTATAATATTAAACCTTAAAGTGTTTTTTTCCCTTTCTCCTTGACTAGCCAGACTTCTGGGGGAATAGATTTGTCTTTCAACAATGTAATTACCTGTGGAAAGTGACTTCAGCTATAGACCATTGGAGTTAGTCTCGAAATTGCCACAAACTGGCGTGAAAAACTACGTAGTGGTGCCCACGTATTAAAGCAGTCACCAATGATGATTCTAGCTCCTACAAGACGAGAACGAACACAAGCCAAGCTGGCTCCAGTTTGTAGACAAGTCAATCTTCGACTAGGACAGTCTTATTCTGATAAGCATACGAGCAGCAACCTCCAGGAATGTGCCAACAATTACCATGGATATATATATATATATATATTTACTGTGTGGCTCCAACAAGCATCGTTAATGTCGACTTGTCAGGTGATTTTCACTCACTTCCGCGATGATTTTTTGGTTCTGTTTTTGTATTGTGTTCTCAGTGTGTGCACTTAAATTAATGTGCAAGAACAAAGATAGGAATCTATTGGATTAATTATTTTATTCTTTTATTTTAATTTTATTATTCAACAGCATGTTACATACAATTATTCATAGTTGAGCATGAAATATATGAAATTAATACATAATTTCAATGGTAAGACCTTGGAAATAGATAGTTTAACAATCTCCTCAAAATTTATATATGCAGATAATTAATATTAGTTGACTGACAATTAGCATTAAGTACTCCATTTCTAAAGTAGATATTATATGTTGCATGTATATATATAATTATTGATTAAATATGAACTGAATACCAACTAATGCATGAAATTATACCATATATTATCATATGGACAGATAATATACTCATCACCACATATCATCATATAGACAGATAATATATTCAACAAAATAAATTAAGGTCCGGCAAATATTTTGTGGGGAAGTTTTCTATTAAATATTGGAACTCTGCTTGAGGAATCTGGCGCCGTTGTTCTTCCAATGCGTGTGCAAGTGCTTGAAGAGTACCTGGAGCCTGTAGACGTTTGTAAATTCTTCGTTGTTTAAATTATATAGGCCTACATTTATCTGTTCAAAAAGGCTACTAGCCCTTAATTAATTTTGTTGAGTATATATAATAGATTATGTATTGATATCCATATCAGTATTAATGATGCAAAAGTAAGGTTATTGGCCCTTACTTAATTTTGTTGAGTATACATTATTGCCCCCAACCATTCGGGACCGACTGTCATGAATAGAAATATAATCAACTGGACCGTGATCCATTATATATCCAGCTGTTAAATTGAGAGACACGAAACTGGGACCATGACATACACAGAGACAGAGTCTATGGCTATGATGGCACCAATGTACATATACAACTGCCAATCAAACGCTGGGAGAGTGACGGGTGAAATTAACAATAGGAACATATGCAGTGGTGCAAGTTTTGATTCAGGTATTTTATGGGTGACTCCATGAAGGATACACTTAACTGTATACTAGTATAGATATATAGTATAGATATATAGTGTGCCTTAGATATAATAACCTTCAATGCTCTGTGGGTTAAGGCTTGGATTGCTTTTTCAAAAATATAAAATAATATATAAAAAAATAATAATAAAAAATTGTATGTTAACATTTATTACTTTCATGTATGTTTTATTTTATATATAATTTTGTTCTTGTTTTATGCTGTCCTGTTATTGAAAAAAGACCATTTACTAAATAGATCCATGTAAAATTATTATTATTTTTGTTAGTATATAATTATATTTGAGACCAAATTTATTTATTGTTGTCTTATTCTGTCTCATTGCAATACAAGGTTATAAGTTTGAAGATTTAACAGAAATTACTCTATAGAACTTCATTTCCAAATTTTCTGTTTGAGAGCAATACCAAATATGTTCCAACAATACATCGGACATCATATACACTTAATTATTGAAATATCTTCCTTTTAGAGATAAAGAAATAACATATCAATAAATGTCTTCTCAACACTCGCATTAATGTGTGGACAGTGAAAACAAACACAAGCTAATTGTATGGGCATGATGATCAATATTCTATTTTGTTATTGTACCACGATGAGAGATTGCAGAAAAATAGCCGATTGCGTTCAATACTATCTGCTCTTATACTAAGACCAGGCATCGTCAGGGCAAGTACAAGTGTGTATAGTGAAGCTTAGTTTAGTACGCCTAGACTAGCAATATCTCAGTGTGAAAGAAGAATAATAATAATAAAATAAAATAAAATTATTACATTTTGTCCATCAATTCTACAGATTGGCATAATAAATGTAGCATTATGAAAAGAAATATTTAATATGGATTTGGTGCATTATGCATTATTATTAATTTTAATTTACTAATATTAAAAATTAGAAGCCAATCATAAATACTAACCTCTGAGCACAGCCCTGATTAGAGAAAATATTTACAAACCTTAACCTGATACTACTACTACTACTACTACTACTACTACTACTACTACTACCACTACTACTATCACTACTACTACTACTACTACTACTACTAATAATAATAATAATAATTATAATCATAATAATAATAATAATAACATAGTACAGTACGAGAACAAAGGAGCAAATTGTATTTTATGAGTCAGTAACGTGAGTTGGCAAAATGCCAATGACATCATGTGCCCTTAATTTTAACCCCCTCATTAGTGATGTTTCCACATCGTAACCATACACATTATCATAATAAATACACAAAGTTCAAATTACAAACCTGACCGAGATTTTTCACACCTTCCCACTGCATCAACCCCCCCCACACACACACACACACACCTCTGGGCCTATAGTGACATCTTCACCCCCACAACTGCTCAGTTTGTTTACCCCACCCCCTGGCGGTGGATGAAAGACACATGGAGATCTTCAGGGCCTTCACAGTTTGGTCCAAGATCAAAGAATTGTTGTCAACTTGCTGGCACTAATGGTGGAAATTGATAATACATCCCCTGGTCAATGAGTGCTGGAGAATACACCCTCTGGATAATACACTTTAACAATACATACCCTGGAAGATACGACTCCAGAGAGTACACCTTCTGGACAATACATCCTCTGCACAATACATCCTCTGGACAACACACTTTATGAAGAATACATCCCCTGGAATGTACTACTCCAGACAATACATCTTACAATACATCTTCTGAACAGTATCTCATTTAGACAATACATCATATTACAATACATCATATGGGCAATACTTGTCCAACCCTCAAGATATCTCATGAATACACTCATCCTTCCATTCAATAGCTGTAACTTAACCGTCAATGTCTAAACATTGATGAATACTGCAAACACTATGATGTTAAATGAAGTGAATTAGAGATCTTCAAAACGCCGTTTATATCAGTATTCAGAAAAGCATTTGCAAAACCATCTTTATCTAATGTTTCACCATCAGGGATTGAGCAACAACTAAAAATGTTAATAATAAAAGCGATGTCTGTATTTTTTAGAGATTCATTCAGACTTGTTCATTAATATCTTTTCAGCTCGCAAAGTGTTTCGAGGATATTTCCTGTGTGTGCGTGGGTTTAATACATAATTCTTTTGACGGATCGATATGATATATTTGCAGATGATACAAACTAAATCGGCACTCTTCACTACCATACTACAGTTCTGAGATTAACATCACTGACGGAATTTTCACCAATACATATCTGAGGTTAATGTCGCTGACGGAATGTTCACCAAATTGTGATGAATCGCCTGAAGAAGTGTGTTACATCAATGTCCAACTAACGCAATATAATGATGTTCTCACTACCTGACCTCCATGACATCACAATCACCTCCATCCGCAGTCTCGTCGACAATAACTCACCACATAAGTAATACATTAGATTATTTACTTACATACATCAATTTTATACCTCGCCACTTGGGTCCAATATTGGTACAAAGCCATAATTCTGAATCCTCAGTCATTTCCGTTCCAACCCATCCAACCCCGTTAAACCTTGAACCCCTCAGGGGTCAACATGGTGGCCTTCAATGGCTGCCCAATAGTAGGAACTTTCATCTGACTCAGAGGACACATGGCTGAAGTCAATTTGTTGAGCAATCGTCTCGAAAAATTATGAAAGGATCCTTGAAACTTTGGTTCCCATTTCCCAGTGCATGTTGTAACCAGGTTTGAGATCTGTGTAGTCAGCTTTGTATTTAATTAGAAATCTGTCAACCAATCTGATGTTCTGAAGAGCTGCCATTACAGGGACCAACACATGGCAACAGAGAGTTCAAATTGAGAATTCTGGAAAATTCTGAACGGGCGAAAGTAATAATTTCTTGATTGGTAAACGGACATTTGGGGGAAATATTATTTGTGCATATTGCAAGCAAAATAATAATTGACCCTTTAGAGCGCCATTACAAGGACCAACACATGGCAGTATAGTTCAAATTGAGAATTCTGGAAAATTCTGAACCACTGAATGTCATAATCTCCTGATTGGTTAACAGACATTTCGTGGAAATAGTATTCGTGCATATTGCAAGCAAAATAAAAATTGACCCTGTCTTTCCTGGAGGTCAATATGGGTTGTCCTATTGTGCAGTGATTATGATGGATCCAGTAGTTAAAGTGTTAAATAAATGGACCTGAGGGCCTTGCACTGATAGGGTTAATGGATCAGAGAGAATGTTAGCTTATTTCACATGTCACCAGACAGATTGTATTTTTTTTCTGCAATTTCCAATATTATTAAAGCCATCTTGTAATGTGGGAAATGGTTACCGAAAAAAGTATATATGCATGAGAATCAGTGCTGATACAGTTGAATGTGTGAGTTATTGTTTAATGTTGCAGAAGAAATTAATCTTTCACCCATATGCGATGATTGATACAGTTTAATAAAGGACTATAACTATGCATGTATTACATATACAAATATTGATCCCAAATCTTCCTTCCTTTCTTTTACACAGAAGATACCGTAACTACAATGGATTGGATTCAAATCCAGAAGGTTTATTTTTATTTTTTTATGTCTATATGTTTTTGTCCCGCTTTTTTTGTTGTTGCTTTGATTGGGGTTTTAAGTCGCTTTCAAGATTCTTTCACTTATATCACGACTTGTCAGTTTATGGCAGGAGGAAACCCGAAACATCCGTAGCGCTGAATGTTGCAGTAAACCTGCGAGCACCGGTTGTTACTGACAATACCAAGGATGATAACTGCATTGCCACTCTACAGACATCGCATCCTATCAATATCGCGTCAGAACGGTCACTTTCGCGAACATTGATGCCGGGCCCCCGTGGCGTGATTTGAACCTAGAACCTTTGGCTCCGAAGTCCAACTGTTCTACCACTATATATTTATATACCTCCTGTGGTTACGTGGACACAATCAGATAACATGTGAACTGACAGATGGCGTCGACCGTATCAAGATGTCAAAATCGCGCGTCCTCAAGTTACGTGATCAAGTTTGGAATTACTTTATAAACACCAGCACAAGCACCATTCCTTTATTATTTTTAAACTCGTGTTTCCAAAGCAATATTTATTTGTAAATTACGCATGAAAAGGGTGTCAAGCGGTCGAGCGTTTGTACTCATAATATCGTCTGATACCAAATATTTCACTCGTTTAATAAAAGTCGTATTACACGGAATCTAGTTTAGTATTATCTGTATATGACGTTCATCGAAGGACAAGACAATGATACTGTCCTTAGTGAGTGATTAAAGACGTTTACACTATGGCGTACACTAGATGGTGTTCGGTGTACGCTAGAAGACGTTTACACTATGGCGTACACTAGATGGTGTTCGGTGTACGCTAGAAGACGTTTACAGTACATGTAGCAGTAACTGCAGACGCATTTTATTTGAAGCTTCAAAATGTCAATAACGTAGGTTACTATTCGCCATGAAATAATAAACAAGTTGTGATTTTACCTTGATGTCTACTTTTCATAATTTCCAGGAATAACTTGCCACTAGTTTCTCCAAGACATTGTCCTGAATAATAGACACAGGTCAGCAGATAAACTCGCCTAGTAATCAATATTGATCTAAATAATAATTACTTACATTTATAGAAATGATTGACTTTATTGTTCACAAAATCGGTTTGCGATCATAAACAATATCCAAATTCAATTCAAGTTTTGTCTGCGTGAAGTTGTCACTGTGTAATAATGACTTAATGTGGATTATTAATGAATACACTATTATGTTGACAAACATCCTCTTGTGTTATTTAATCGCAATGGTATCGACTAAAGATATGAATGTGATCCAAAATCTATTTGAATTGGTAGAGGTTATTATATATAGTTCCATAATTATGTACATTTCATAATGTACCTGCTAGATCAAATGCATACATTCAGCTTTAAATGTTCAACTAGTTCATTTGAGTTATGCACAATATGTGCTTTATTATAGAGCAATATTGAACAGTGAAGTCGATATACTGTGATAATTTATGCCTACTTTGTCATTGGACATGAATAGAAAGGTGTTGTTTCGTGACGGTCAATCGTGAATTAATATAATACATAAAGATAGATTTCGGATACACTTCGCAATAAATCGAACTTTTCGTTGAATCAGATTTGGCATTCGGGATATGTTATCAATGGTGTGCATTGTTTGACGAGGATGTACAAGAAATCAATGATTGACTCTTATTGCAATACATCAATATAAGAAAGGAAACGTGTACACCATTCTTCTGATAGGCGGACTAATGCAAACATTACTTACAAGATATGACAGATAGAAATACGAAATGTCGTTGAAAACATGCTATATGTTAAATAGATAGAGCACTGCATCCCTTGTCACATCGATCTGCACAGTTTGTTGAATTAACACTTGATTTATGGAAGACAAACGAAACTCAGCAATATCTACGCTTGGCTGAAAATTGGTTGTACAAGCAACCGACGTGGGCATCAAATCATGAACGTATTAATAACCACTGTGTGTCTTAACGTCATAGTCATCAGCACAGGCCTCGTTACCATCAACTTCATCCACAACAAAAGTCTGAATGTGACAAGTCACAGAACGTCTCTTGCCATCAGCCCGTTGGACTGTGCAGGCCAGTGTATGGCGGATCCTGTGTGTGATACTTTTACCACTATCTGCGACTGGACTTTCGGTTCCGATGTCAGTTGTATTTTATATGATAATGGAGGCGTAGGGGACATATACTCGCCGGGGATCTGTCTAGCTTTGTTTATGAATACTCCTAGTCAATCTACAAGTACAACTACTCTATTAACGGCCAGCCAGATAGCCAATCCTACATCCAGTCTTACCAACAGTCCGACAACTGGTCCAACAACCAGTCCAACAACCAGTCCAACAACCAGCTCGATAACCAGTCCAACAATCAGTCCAACCATCAGTCCAACAACCAGTCCAACAGACAGCCCTACAACAAGTTCCACAACAGGTCCAACAACCACTCCGATAATCAGCCTTACAACTTCGACATACAGTTCTACAACTAGCACTGTAACCAGTCCAACAACAAGCTCGACAACCAGTCCAACAACAGGTTCAGCAACCAGTCCTACAACGACCCTTACAGCCAGTCCAACAACAAGTTCGACAACCAGTCCTACAACCACACCTACAACGAGTCCGACATCCAGTCCAACAACAAGTTCGACAACCAGTCCTACAACCACATCTACAACCAGTCCGACAACCAGTCCAACAACAATTCCTACAACCACTCCTACAATCAGTTCGACAACCAGTCAAACAACAAGTTCGGCAACCAGTCCTATAACCACATCTACAACCAGTTCGACAACCAGTCTGACAACGAGTCCAACAAGTTCGACAACCAGTCCAATAACAAGTTCAACAACCAGTCCTACAACAACCCCTACAATCAGTTCGACAACCATTCAAACAAGTTCGACAACCAGTCCTACAACCACATCTACAACAAGTTCGACAACCAGTCCTACAACCAGTCTGACAACGAGTCCAACAAGTTCGACAACCAGTCCTACAACAAGTCCAACAACCAGTCCTACAACAACCCTTATAACCAGTGCAACAACAAGTTCGACAACCACAACTACAACCAGTCCGACAACTAGTCCAACAAGTTCGACAACCAGCCCGACAGCCAGTCCAACAACCAGCCCGACAGCCAGTCCAACAACCAGCCCGACAACAAGTCCAACAACAAGTCCAACAACCAGCACGACAACCAGTCATACAACCAGCCCAACAACCAGTTCAACAACAAGTTCGACAACAGGTTCGACAACAAGTCCTACAACTACCCTTAAAACCAGTCAAACAAGTTCGATAATCAGTCCTACAACCACACCTACAACCAGTCCGACAACCAGTTCAACAACAAGTTCGACAACCAGTCCTACAACCACATCTATAACCAATTCGACAACCAGTCCAGCAACAAGTTCGACAACCAGTCCTACAACCAGTCTGGCAACCAGTCCAACAACAAGTTCAACTACCAGTCCAACAACAAGTTCAGCAACCAGTCCTACAACCACACCTACAACCACAACCAGTCCAACAACAGGTCCGACAACCAGTCCTACGACAAGTTCAACAACCAGTCCAACAACAAGTTCAGAAACCAGTCCTACAACCACACCTACAACCAGTCACACAACCAGTCCAACAACAGGTTCGACAACTAGTTCTACAACCAGCCCGACATCTAGTCCAACAACCAGCCCGACAGCCAGTCCTACAACCAGTCTGACAACCAGTCCAACAAGTTCGACAACCAGTCCTACAACAAGTTCAACTACCAGTCCAACAACAAGTTCAGCAACCAGTCCTACAACCACACCTACAACCACAACTAGTCCAACAAGTTCGACAACCAGTTCTACAACCAGCCCGACAAGTACAACACCCGTCACATAGTATTGCTTCAAGCACAAGTTAATCGACAAGAAGAAGATTCAACCTCGCACACATGTTTCGGAAGTGCAGGATTTTATCCAGGACAAACCATTATGATTCTGTAGACATGTGTTGAGGGATACGTATCAGTGTTAATGGGTTCGGTCTTCATTGGATATGCTTAGATCTACCTCGTTGATGGTTGTATACAAGTAGATGTGCAAACTGATGACCAAATTCTTCACGAATAGTCTGACGTAAGTATATTCCCACAATGGAGAGGGCTGATAACGGTGAAACACATCTTACATTTACAAACATCAAACAAATTGTGTAGGAGGATCGTAGATGTAGTCGATCTAGGGAGAGTTTGATTACCAAACCATAGATACCAAAAAACGTGACTGATTTATCAACTTCACGACATTTCGAAATATGATATACGCATTTATTACATAAATCCAATACTAAATCCAGGGGAAATATTCTACTTCCTCTCCACTCGATGAGATAAGAATGGTATTTGAGACACAAACTTGAATCTCCATTATATCTGTCGATGTCCTTCAGATCTCCTTCAATTTCTGATTGTATACGCCCTATAACCAAATTGCATCAATAGTAAAAAGAAAATCTTTCTATATCTGCCACTAAATGTTTTAAGTATTATTTTATGCGGAGAACGGAACAGGCAAAAACTCTCAATTTGCACGTGCGAGTGTGTGCAGAAGAGCATCAGCACGTGCAAAATGAATCTTTGTGCCTGTTCCATCATTCCCTCTGCATAACATAATAATTACTCAGAATATTTAGTGATAGCTTTATAAACAGATTTTGTTTTAATGGAATTCTTACAATTAATTAATACATTTCATGCCAACTTGCTATTGTACGTTTCGCTTCCATCAATTGTTTTAGGGAGGTATCTTTCAAAACCAGAAAATTATCACAGGATAGTGGGTCTACAGTGTGTGATCACAGCACAGTTGAGTAGCGATGTCTCGCGTATGACACGAACATAGGTGACAGCTGCGAGTTGGCAGATGCAATATAATACGTTGATGATCATTGTGTAAATAATGAAATGAAATGAACTAAACAAAACGTCGTCAGATCAACGTTCAACATGGTCATGGGTTGAATTGCTAATCGTTACACTTCTAGGCGGAATCACGAATATTGTCAGTGACATGTCATTAGACACCTGGGTGGAGT
>JAUTBT010009584.1:0-24724 GCA_032361225.1 Lepetodrilus schrolli
CGCTACGGATGTTGCGGGTTTCCTCCTGCCCTAAACTGACAAGTCGTGATATAAGTGAAAGAATCTTGAAAGAGACTCTAAACCCCAATTTAAAAAAATAAAATTAAAAAATGGTGCTATATTTATGTATATTTGGATTGATCTGATTTTAATGGAAGCTGATATGTTTATGTGCAAATGTTTTTGATGAAATAGATGCATTTCCTCTAAATCTATGTGTATGCTGTTTTAAGGAGTACGACCACCCAGGATGAGCTAGGAGAAATGGTGAAGACGGTCAATCCAGACGAAATCAACATAGACTCCGACTTCTCCAGCGATGATGATGAGGAGACGGAAGGTGGGTGGTGGATGTATGGTTGTCATGCTGATGTGGGTGGTGGATGTATTGTCATGGTGATGTGGTTTGTGGATGTATAGTTGTCATGGTGATGTGGGTGGTGGATGTATGGTTGTGATGCGGGCCATAGATGTATGGTTATCATTGTGATAATGCTGCGAGTACTGTACTGCGAGTACTGCGATGGTAAGATTAACACGGAAGTAGTGATGATGACATTAAAAAATATATGACAATTATGATTGGGATGATGACAATAATACTAACAATAATGATGATGGCGTCCCTTGTTATGTATTACAGAGGTGGAAGTTCAGACACAGAGTGTTCCTGACAAGGTGTTCGGTGGATTGGTCACAGAACAGGAGGAAGATTAAAACAGCAGATCAACAAACTGGTGTAGAAATAAATAGACATGGAAAGATTGAAAGTTGGAAAAAGTACCTAACTATCTTGTGAACTATGTTTGTTTGGGCAAATAATCTGCATTTGTTGCATCTCCAGTCATCAAAGATGGAAAATAAACATTCTCATTATAGGTCAAGTCTCAAAATTACGATTGTAAATAAAGATATTCCTAAGATTAAATTGTTGTTATTGCTTACTATCGCTACATTCATGTGAGATGAATGCAAACGTTCACACTCCAGCCTATGGGCGAATCCATGGTTTTAAATGGAGGATGTGCCACAAAATATGGTGGTTTTGGTGTGCACTGCTCAACCACTTGAATTTCTTACATATAAGATACAAGAAAATACAAGATAGCATGAAGAAGAGTGCTTGAAAAAATAGTAAGGTAGTAAACATCCCTTGTCTCCACCACAACTTTACAGCTCTACACACAATCTGTGCTGTCTCACTTGGGCACTTTATATTTTCTCATAATGGAGCAATATGATTGGCTCTATAAAATAGTATGAATGAATTAGCACTTTACATTGCAGCAGGCATAATCCACCCATATGTGACAAAATATATCTATATATCTATCTATACAGATACAGATACAGATACAGATACAGATACAGATACAGATATAGATATAGATATATATAGAAAATAGTGAGCTTTATATATAAAAATGACAATGCGTAATAGGAAGATGACTATTGGATAATTTCATTTAATTCTAGGTGCATCAGTTTGACCAAAATTGACTGGAGTATACAAATTGTAAATGGACTTGTAATGTAATCTATACCGATGGTTTACAAATTTTGATGCTTTATGTTGTTGCCATCACTGGCTTTGTTATTCAAATTTGGAAACTAATTTGCATAGCCCATGAAATGCTGCGAAGCTATCATCAGGTCACAGATAGAGTAATAAAACATTTCATGGAACTATACTCTCATCTGAGGGTGCAAGCAGCAAACCTGATATGTCCACTATCTGGTACAGGGTGTATTAATTAACTGTCGGAGAGTTACCGCTTTTGGAAGTGCATGACCGTTTGATGTTGAAGGAAAACGGACTCGGGTTTTATTTGAAATGACCAACTTTATCCCAATGTATTATTTTGTTACACTCCATAGAATTATCAAAATGTAGCACTAACGTGAACATGACTATACTAGCATACATATAATTTCAATAAATATTTAACAGCTAACAATATATCTATCGTTGATAAACATAACATAACACGTTCAAAACAACCATTTGTACACAATATCACAACAATGCAAGTAAAATATTTATGGTCAAGTGAAAACCTTTGAAATTTACATAAAAATATGAAATACAAAACACCGAGTAAATGGAAAATCAACATAATGACAATGTATCTCTACCAAAATAAACCCACAAGAAGTATATCCTTAACATGGAAATAACCATTGTTTGTTCAAGATCTAAAATTCCAACAAGTTTTGTCTGCTTATTTTTTGCATTATTCAATTATTAATAGGAAGCAAAACTCTTGTATGTGATTGATATACATGATGCAAAATACGATGACAACATATGCAAGCTACAAAGATGTATTTGGTCCCTCTCTACTTCAGAAGTTGAGCTACAGTGGTGAATAATTATTGCACAAAATACTAATGCCCATGTGTAGAGATGCAAGAAGGTTGTCGCATAGAAATTATCCATGTGAGATTTAAAACTGACACAACAATGTCTACAGTCTAAGCTTGACTAATCGAGTTGGAAATGGAAGTTCAAAGATGTGCTAAACAGCAAAACCTTTATGTTTTAAAATTCATGTCTTCGTTGTAAATAGCTGCCCAATGCAATGTGCAGTTCTGCTGACAGTATACCAATGTTGTTAATTGTTAAAGTATATTACTATTCAGAATGAAGTCCTACTTCTCAGGGGAAATGATTTTAATATTGATGTATCCATCAGAACTCTATTAAAGCATTTCTTATGTTAAGTGTCATAATGCACATGCTCCCATTCAAATCGTGTCACTTCCTACCTGTTGTTGGACTTTTTCAAGCTACCCAAATATGGTCAATAAATCCTTCCTACAATTTATTTACTGATTGCTCACCTAGTGCTTAGAGTTTGGGGTAGAATGCCTAGTAGGTTATTATCAATTTATAACTTGATACAAGGAAATAATTCATAGCAACATATAAAGACACGATTCAGAAGAATCTTACACAAATGATTTAAATACTCAGCAGAATGGTTTAAAATTAAACGTGTACACTATATATTTGGTATAAGGAGTTCCGACTCTAGTAGCACTATGATCATTCTGTGGACCAGGACCCTGGAACACACACATTCTCTCAAGGAGTATTCCACAATGACGTTATTTGTCAATTCAGCAGAAGGGTTAAAAAACAGAAGAGTATGTACTTTGTCGCACTATTAACAGAAGTTTCTGGTAACTAGTCGATTCTCGGCAGAAGTGTTCAGAATATGACGCTGCAAAAAGGTTCCTAATTGGACGCCAATATTTTGGAACAACTCTTAGCACAAAGCTCCTGGTGGTCTGTCAACTCTCAGCAGAAGGGTTCAGAATCAGACGCCGATGTCTTGGAACTCTTGGCATACGAGCTGCTGGCGAGCCCCGAATCTGAATTGTGGTCATTGCCTACGTTGGTGCCGTCGTCAGGGTAGTGCAGCCCCAGGAGGTGCGACGACTCCTCTGCCTCCTGCTCTTCACCTCCACCTCCCGTCACCACCTCCACCTCCCCTGTATCCACGGTGACATGGCCTGGGTGACCTTGACCTTGTGTGAGCTGCGCACGCTGTTCTGTCTTCTCCTTCAGGCGGTGGTTCAGTTCATGAACTCGGTCCTCCATCTGGAAGTAAGATGTCTATAATTAGCTGTTTTTCGTCATGTTTGTTCACTTCTTATTAAATAGAATACAGTTTTCTGTTTGTTCCGAAATACTCCATTAAAACAATGCTACACATATTACTCAATACCAGATAACATTTCAATATATTTACAATATTTAAATATCTCTAAGCAGATAATAGAGATTATTACCAGAGTGCCTTTAGATATAGTCATAAACCTGCATTTGGGATAAGCTTTGCATCATGCTGAATCTTGCATCATTGCACGTACAAGCAAAATATTGAGCGTATTAAGAAATCCAATTAAGTAAACCAAACGTCCTTGCCTCTGCAATCTGTTTCTTGAGCTGCTCGTTCTCTGCTAGGAGGCGCTGATGTCTCTCTTCCTCCTCGCGACTCACCAGTGAGTCTGTCAGAGCTCTCACTTCCTGTCCATTTCGTTGAGGGTTGCGTACAATCTCTATCATCTGAAAGCAATTACAACCATTGACTTGAGTTTTAAGTTTACCTATCCAGGGTTCGTTATCCATCAGGTAGAGTTACCTACCTTGGATGAAAATTGTCTGTTCTACAGGGAGAGTTATCTACCTTGGCTGCAAAGTTGTCCTACATTTAGAGTTACCTACCTTTGGTGCAAAGATGAGCCCCATGGACAGGAAGCTACACAGAACGATGGCAAGTGCTACAAAGGCGAATGTGGCGTCTTCCTGATTTCCGATAATGAGGCTGATTGGAGCCGTGATCACACACAATACCTGAAAATATATTAACAATTAAGGAAATGTCTATTACAGTTTACTGATATTTACGATCATTGTATGGTCATTTCTAAATAGCATTACAGTATGATTTCTGTGTATTATGAAGAGTCAGCATGTATTATTCTACCTCCTACACACTCACATGTGACAGTTTCAGTACTGCATCACCAAAATGTGTTTAGTTATTAATAAATTGTGAAAATATTTAACTTACCACCACATTGTATATCGCCATGCCGACAAAGCGGGAATCATTGACTTGCTTGAGTTTGACACTGCGTGTCTCATAGGCTAAGAAGATCCCGAATATCAGAAGGATGCCTTTGTACCCAAACAGCACACCTGAACAGAAACATCACATTACGGTGACTGTCCATAAAATTACCCCTAAAATGTATTGCTGAAAGTCAATAATGATGCAAGGTGAACAGCATTGTGTAATTTTAGACTTATTGCTTATTTTGAGGGTCACTGGACACTTTCAAGAGAGCTTTCAATTCACCAATGAATCAGAACCAATGCACACACACGCATTACTTATTTATTTATTATTGGGGTTTAGAGTCACTTTCAAGATTCTTTCACTTATATCATGGCTTGTCAGTTGTTTATTATTATTATTATTATTATTATTATTATTATTTTGACTTAATGTGAACCCTGCCTACATAACATCACTACCATGCCATTTAACTTCGGGCAAAGGTGTTCTGATGGTAGCACTGCCTCTACATCAAAACCTCATCTACAGCAGACCGTGTATCCTTACCCAGCCAGATGGTGAGGTTGTTGGAGTGGCAGTGCTCCAGCTGCGGACGAAGCTGGATGTCGTCGGTCGTCTCGGTCGGTGCCTCCAGACTGAAGAGTTCCAGCTGGCGCTGCAGGGGGTCACGGATCTGCCACGTGGTCAGGACGCTGACGTCCAGCAGGAACAGGATGGCCAACACGATGTACAGCTCCCACGTCTGTACCACCTGCAGCATGTGACAGGGGACAGTGTCAGAGGTGTAGCAGTGTCGGAATGTCAGAGTAGTAGAGTAGCAGTGTCAGAAAAGTATCAGTGTCAAAAAAGTAGCAGTGTCAGAGATGAAATGTCAGAATAGTGTAGCTGTGTCAGAAAAGTATCAGTGTCAGAAATGTAGCAATGTATGAATGTCAGTGGAGTAGAGTATTCGTGTCAGAAAAGTAGCAGTATAAGAAATGGAGTAGTGTCAGAAGAGTAGTAGTGTCAGAATGTCAGAGTAGTATAGCATTGTCAGAAAAATAGCAGTGTCACAAACATAACAGTGTACAAATGAGGAGTAGACTAGTAGTGTCAGAAAAGTATAAGTGTCAGAATGTCAGAGTAGTAGAGTAGCAGTGTCAGAAAAGTAGCATGGTCAGAAAGTTAGAGTAGTAGAGTAGCAGTGTCAGAAAAGTAGTAGTGTCAGAAAAGTAGTAGTGTCAAAGAAACTTCTGATCGTTCAATACCAGGAGTATGAGGTAAAGCATCTTTACTTACAGATCTTAATGTACACAAATCCAATGATAATAGAAAAGTACAGACCTTTCTGTCCTTCTTGCGTGAGGTCGTCAGCTGGTGTACTGTCCATATTTTGGAGAACATGCTACCATAGCCCAGAGTGAAGCCCACTGACAACATCCAGGCCTGGACCTGAAACACACGACACACGACGTCTAACATCGTAAATGCTACACGACATAACATGTACGAGAGTCATTGTTTCACATCGCAGCAGGAATGTTTCACCCATACACAACACTTAACAAACGATACATGATGTGGTACATATTATGTGACACATTATGTGCGATACACCACGTGACACGACAAATTATAAGTATTCTTTCATTTCGGCCATAACTGAATCTCAAGCAATAAGAACAAAATCGGGATCATTTACACTAAAACTATCTGATTTATTGCTTAACGTCACAGCAGGAGGATTTCATTTGTTTGTTATTTACACTGAAATGGACATATAACTGCGGGTGGTCTGTGGTTACCTGGCAGATGACTGGGTACGTCTCCGGGGACACAAACTTGCCGTCCAGGCCGATGAGGAAGATACAGAAGAGACACAGCATACATCCGCAAACCGTCAGACTGTTGATACTTGGCTGTGACAGTGCCACACAACTGAAATAGTCACGGCAGGTTGCGTACAGCTAGGATTCACAACACTACCAGGGTATCATTTCAGGAAGCTCTCGTATCTACTATGAGACCATCAGCACTCGCGTAGCTATCTCTTATACATAGTGGTCGGGCACGTACGAGAGTACTATAGTCTCATTTTGGATATGAGAGCTTTGAAAAACAATACCCAGGCTTGCACTGACATTACTGCAGGTCATCACAATGCAATATAAACAATGATTAACAATCAGACCTTAAGGTTATGAAACCTTTTAGAGTATGATTTCATGTTCAACTCAAAAGTTTAGTTCACAAATCCCAATACAAAATTTGAATTGAGCATGAAATCGTACTCAATAATGTTTCGTAACCTCTCGGGGCCAGGTTTGCTCTAGCGCAAGTGATTATGGAGTTTAAAGTCGCTGCGGGAATCTTTCACCCATTTGGGACGAATTTTGCTCTAGCATGACCGGGGGCCTTCATAGCGACATAGGGATGTATCAATGCCATCACCGCTGGTATTCACAAGCCACTGACCTCCGATGTCTGTTGGTGTAGTTGAAGACGAGGCAGATGGCACCCACAATGATTCCCACAGCAGCCAGCCCACACATGGCAAAGTACAGCAGCTTGGATACCACCCGCAGATGGTCGATCACCTTGGTTCTGTCTGGGGGTGGCTTCCCACCTGAAAATAGCATGTAACACTGAGATAACTACGCAGGACATTTTCCACTAGTGCAATTTTCTGCAGAGCTATCTCCTCTTGGTTATTATGAATTTGAAGTCCAGGCCCAGAGATTATGAAACTTTTGGAAGTACGATTTCAATTCAGTTTTGTTCAGAAAATCACAAGGTATAAAATTTGAGCTTGAGCATGAAATCACTCAAAAAGTTTCGTAATCTCAGGTTCAGGGCTAACAAAAGGTTGACAGATCTGACAGGTATTTGAATACATACAGTATTACTGGTTATCTCCCCTTGACTGGTTATCTATGAGATACTTACGATAAAACACACTCGGAATAGTCTGCAATTCCCCCAGATATAGCCATCTATTCAAACTTATGTTTTTCTGCTTTGCATGAAAAACACAAAATTTTGACTTGCAAGATTTCTTATTATGGTGAACGCAGCCTGCACTGTTAGTAGAGAGGCGTGTTAAGCCAGTATAAGCTCTCAACAATGCACCACGTGCTGCACGGGCGTGACGCGTCACCCTCTTTCTCGCATGGCTACCACTGCGAACGGACGCGAGTAGGGCTATATCTGAGGAAATTGCGGGACTATTCGAGTTTGTTTTAGAAGTAAGTATCGAAATAGTAATAGACCTTCCTCATGCAATACACAGACAATCCTGAGCTAATCATACTACATGGAATATCAAAACATTAACATGTGAAAAATGCTATGTTTGCTTGTCAAAACATTTGTCAAAAAGGTTCAAGTATCGTATGATCTTACCAATCCACTTCTCACGGTCAAACCATGTAAGGTTGTCCGCCACAGAATCATAGTATCCCAGCTTGTAGTATGTTCCATCTGCAAGTATACCAGATACCATGGAAACAGGTGCTTTGGAGTACTTGTAAGCTAATATTAATAACTATCCTCCATTCATGCAATTCAACTAGCAATGATAATATTTCTCTTAATATATAATGTCGTTAGACTGGTTTTGACTTAGATATGGCTTGTGATGAGCCCTCAAGGAGCAACTTTTTCATCAGCATTCTAGAAATTATTCTCCACTGCAGTACTCACTGATCATCTGTTCCACCTGGGTCCAAGCGATACGATCTCCTTGAGAGGAGAAGGCCACGTTACCCTGAAATACGTAGTTTTTGTGTAAATGAATAGCAACATATTTTTCTACAGATCAAAATAATTATTTACATCTACAACTGCAGATCAAATAATATAATTATGAAGCTCCAATTGGAGAGGTGGAACTTACAGAAACACCCAAGAATTTGGTAGTGTTCATGGCTGAGTATATCTCGGTGGTAATCTGCTTGTTGTAGTAGTCAAAGTCTTCTAGCTTCATTCCTTGCTTGGCTAAGCTGAAACACAACACTGGCTGTCAACACACAGCAGTCTTAGTGCAGGACTTGTATATTGTCTTTGTGTAGAACCTGTACATATTGAAGTCTTTGTATAGGACCTGTACATATGGTATTGAAGGCTATCCCCTTCTCTATCTCTATATTGATAAATTAGCGTTCATTCTTTTCAATTATGAACTGCAACATGTACATATTGCAGTGACAGGACAACCTCACCTTGCTGCTGTTCTATTCAGAGCAAACGCAATGGCCCAGACAGCGTCATATGCCAGTGGAGCCTCAGGGTATCCAGCCACTTGACTCGTGTCCGTTACATTCAATTCTTCGTTCAGCCTCTCTGTGAATTTCTTGGCAGTCTGGAAAATACAGAGATATAAGATAGTAAAATGTTCACTTTGCATGTCTATCAGATTATACACTATTCTAGTGGGAATCTCAAGATGTTACTACTTATTCAAGCTTATCTACAGGACTATTGAATATGTCACCAACAGAGCTTACAAATACTGACCATTCCTGCTTAAAAATCAGTCAATTGAAGATGGCAACGACTCCTAGACTTATTACTGACTAAGTTGACATCAGAAACACTGAAAACTGACAGCTTTTGCACTGGAATATCATTGAACTACATTGTATACTAACCTAGTCAATATCGGCTACACTGAATACTGACTATGCTGATGCTAGCTACCCCTGAATACTGTCAAGAATGTTACCAACTAATACTGACTATGCCGACATTGTGTACCTTAAATACTGACCATGCCGACATTGCCTATACTCAACACTAACCATACCAACTACCCTGACTACTGACCATGCCGACGTCGGTGATGGTGGGTTCCTGGTGCAGGATGACGGCCTCAGTGGTGAAGTGTCCCTCCAGTGCCTCCTCCAGCTGCTCGGCGGTACAGTTGATGCTTGGGTCTGCCACCTTGTACCAGTTGTCTGGGTACCAGCCGATGATGAACCACACGTATTTCTTCCCATACAGACCCTCCTTGTAGGCCTGGAGACGAAATATCAATATAGCATCTGGCCCCGAGATTACGACAACTCAAGGTTTTCCCCAAATAAAATTTGAGCTCGAGCATGAAATCATAATCGAAATGTTTCGTAATCTCAGAGCCTGTTACTATTAAACTGTCATCATTAGTACCATGGGTTAGAATAAACATCAAAACTATATAATTTTGCCAAAGAAAACAGGCCTGCAAATTCATAATTATCAATAAAGCAGTGGGCTACTATGTAAAGGGAGGGAATATTAATATGTTCTTACCTTACAGAATACTCTCCGAGCCATGTCTTCATAGAAAACACCAACAATGATGCGAGCATCACCTCTCTTGAAACAAAAGAAAAAGTAGTGAAATATATTTGCAAGAATAAACCACATGATGTACCGATAACTACAGCATATTCTTAACACATTATTACATACAACTATATACTATTCACAAAGTAGTGTTAACCTTCTTCCACTTAGAGACAACTGGAGTTGCCATATACCAGCAGCCATCCTAGTCCCTAGCAGTACAAACACTATGTAATGGCGAGCAACTATTCCAAACATTACTTAAATTTAGATAGACCCTTCAATTTTTATACTTTATGTTGAAGCCACAAGTTTTGTTTTCATTGAACACCTTGAATGTACCTTCAATGTTCGGACCGCATTTGTTGGATCTGTGAGAAAGCTCTGTCTGACCGCAATGTCAATACCAGCAGCCTTCACCTGGGCCTCCAAATCCTCCACAGTCTGAAAAATAAAACCCAAGTTATTACCAACACACTATCTTACTATCCTGTGAGATACATTCTTAAATCCTTGTCAGCATGGTCAGTAGAATAGAAATGGGTTATCATTTTTTTCAAATCCATTCTCACTCTTTATTTAATTAAATATCAAAATGTATATTTTGTTTTCCTTGAGAACAAATATTAATATAAATAAAGTATAATTGATTAGTAAACTAACTAACTAACTAAATAATTAATTGGGTGGTACTGATTCTCAATCAAAGAAAATTGTAGTTATTTTGTAATATTATTTTTAATCATTGATTAAAATCTGATAAATCACTGTTATTGGTAATAACTCACTGAAGAGAACACTTCCTCTGTCTGCTGAATGGTGGCGATACGAGTCCAGCCAAATCTCTGGAACACTTTCACACGCGTGGGATTGTGCAGTGTTGCTGACGGGTGCGTTCGGAAAAATGTTGGGAATCTCTCTCTGTTGGACAAAGCTGGAGAGCTAGACCCATAGCCCAGCTGAGGAGAGAATAAAACAGTTGTAACACATAATTATTAATAATAATAGCGTTCACATTTGCACAGTGCCCAAATCCAATAGAGCTAAAAGGCCCTGGATATATGCTGTCTTGAAGAGTATTTCTTTCAGCTTTCTTCGGAAAGCTCTCTGTTCATCAGTATTTTTCATACATCCATACAATTCCAATGGTAAATATTTACATTACACAAACACATGAATGTCAGAAACTAAGCTGAAATATTAGTGAATTTCTTCCTTGTTAATATTACATTATTTTATTTCATGATGATTGTAATATATACAATTAACATGTTTTAGATCTTTTGCTAAAATTTCTATCATAATCATGGGATAAAGAGCAATTTGTAAATTCCCCAATTGTCATAAATGTTACACCAGTCCCAATTATTTTCAAATTAACTAAAATTGCTGTAGAACTTTTTCAAATTAATGACAATTGCTGTAGAAGGGTGAGTTTTACCACAACAAGGTTCCACATCTTTGCTGCCTGAGCTACAAATGTCGACACGATACTGCAGCCTGAGAGCATGAGGATCTTAGTGGGTTGCTCATACAGCAGCTGATACAGAACCTTTGTGCCTAGGCCACCCATACACTGAAAAGTACAACAAGCTATGATTATTATGTGTCCAGTAAAAGATCTAGTAAGATTGATCATTATCCACATGATCCAGCCATAACTAATGAAAATATAAAAACATAACTGGAGTAAATCATTTAGGGCTGCTTTCAAAATTATTTTACTCATATTACAGTTTTTGAATTTATTGCAGAAATAAACCTTAAACACCAGTAGTGAAAAGTTAGTGTAGCAATGTTATTGTTAACCTGCAAAGTAACCTGCAGCTCGTAGTTTACCATGTTTACTGAATAATAATAATAATATTATAATAATAATAATAATTATTATTATTATCTATTTCTAGAGTGCCAAGTTCCAACTAGGTTGCTCACAGGATGCTGTTACACAATGAGTCTATCCACATGAAAATAAGTGTGTCTTTGTCAGAAGGACAGGTAAAGACCAAATTGATGGGTTTTTTAAAAACCCATTAAAAATGGATGCTACTTATTTATAGATATCTGCTTCAACAAGCATGGGACCTCAGAATGCACATGGTGCAAGTAATATTACATTTATTAAACATTAAAAAATCACTACAGCTATTTAAAATGAACAATATCCACTAAATAAATTGCTGTTTATGAACGACTCTGGGTCAATGCAAATGATGTGCATAGCTTTGTACTAAAGCCTAGTAAATATTCCTTGAGATATAATAGTAAGTAATCCAATTCCTTATTGGTACGACCCTGCATTAAGATAATTAAGCAACGCATTTTGTACCTGGCTGTCGTTGTACTTCATCTCTAGTCTGTACTCCGGCAGAATATCTTCTCGGGCATTCACGTCTTCCAAGGCCATCATAACAGCAGGCAGACATCCCTGGCCTCCAGCCCAGCTTCCTGACATGGGGAATATCCCACCGATTGTCAGCGTCTTGTTCTTATAACTGTAACTAGTTCCCAGCTGAATTAAAACTGCCAAAAGCATAACCACCAAGTATCCTGCCATGATTTGTCAATCAAGTATGTACACAATGTCTATGTAAACAACTTGGAGCCCTTCACCTTATCGACTACTTGCTTATTTAAAATCACAGTCCCGGTTAAAATATGCAGTAGGGATCGATCGATCCGTTTGTTTACAATGCATCGTGTCATGTGCAGTCATTATCAGCTGTTTATCCTCTCCATTGAATGATTGATTGTCAGTCTGGATGCTGCAGCATGTTACTACAGCTTCTCGAACCAATGGACGTCCATTTCGATGTTCTGCCCAAGCAGACCAATGACTGCCCACTAGTGCAAATACTAACGAACTCTGCCGAATTCATTATGTTAAAATATGTGAACATCATTGGATTTGCTTGGCCTTTGATAATGGCTATTTTCCGATACCTTGTGTTAAACGTCATCAACGTTGTGCTCTTTATTTACACAATACGAATCGACATGTGAATATTATTACGAAATATGATTTATTCAACATAAATATATTCCATTATATTTCAATGAATACTTTTAATTAGTAATATTACAAGTAATATTATACGAAACTGTTTTGTTACATTAGCATATTTTACTATCGCAATTACTGTTGTTTAGGTTTTGCTAATATTTCAATTGTGGACAATTTTACTTTTACATGCAACTCTGTACAGTCGCACGTGTTTGATCACAACACTCGATATTTACAAACATGGACGATTCAACTGAGACAGGGAATGGAATTGTCACTGCCAGTGAAAATAAAACAGTGTATGAGAACATATCAGCATAATTAGTCCCATCTAACAAGCTAGATTGTGATATATGAGACTATTGTTGTTAAAATCATAGAGTTGTTCGATCTTCAGGGTAAACTATCCCAGTAAAATATCATAAGTACAGAAATAAATTGATTAACAAACTTTAGGAACAAGTCTATTTTGTTTTTTAAACTGCTTTTTATTTAATTGAGGATTGTATTTTCACTAGAAACTATTTTCATGAGATAAATGCATAATGTAAATGGTCGGAAGAACAATTTAAGTTTTGATTTCTTTCTTTCACGAGCTGAATTATGAATATGATCTATGCTTATTAGTCTAAAAACCTGGTACTGGAGGATATTTCATTGATCGAGTAGCAATATTTTAATATTTGAATAATTATTTAATATTTCAGGACACTAAAGCTGTGTGACATATGTACCGAGAATGCCGCTAAGTACAGATGTCCTAGGTGTGGCAAGAGAACCTGTTCTGTGCTGTGTGTGAAGACCCACAAGGCCACAGACGGCTGTAATGGAAAACGAAACAAAACTGCTTATGTGTCTATCAAGGAATTTAAAGATACTAATCTATTGAGTGGTAAGGTAGTTAATTCTGAGCTGTGTTCAGACTGCAATACATATCTCTACCAAGTGCTACATAGCGCTACAGTAGCCATTTAGCCAACAAATGGTGGTACTACGTAGCACTACTTTTTACTTCAGCTTTTGAGCCCGTAGTGTTTTGTAGGAAATAGTAGGAAAACCCAAAGCATGAAGGGAATGGATTGCATGCAGACGCAAACTGATTTCCTGCTATTTTCCTACTAAATCATTCAGACAGCAACTACTTTGTAGAAAAGTAGCGTAGTGTAGTGTAGAGAAATGTATTGCCGCCTGAATGCAGCCCTGTTTAGGGTGTGGGTGGTAGCGTAATGGTAGAAAGTTTGGACTTTGAAGCCAAAGGCCCCAGGAGTTCGGCATCATTGTTCACAAAAGTTACCTTTCTGACGTGATCATGATAGCACCATACCATGATAATGCAGATATCAACTATGGTCTGTCAGTACCAGCTGGTTCTCATAGGTTTACTGCAACATTCAACACTACAGATGTTGCGAGATTCCTCCTGCCCTAAACTGACAAGCCATAATATTAGTGAAATAATCTTTAAAGCGGACTCAAAATCATTGCCAAATGCAGGCATGACAATTTTCCACGAAACTGAGGGAATCTGCTGATCTATTTGTCCAGCAGTTGATTAATTAGCACTGTACGTGGCTTGCGGTCTGCAGCCCCCAGATGCCGGGCTTGTTTTCCCGCTGAAATCACAATTGTCTCTTGTCATGCCTGGTGCTTAATCATGCTAATTGGTTGGGAACATCTTTGTGCGTTAGTTCACATTGACTACAGGTATCCTAGTTACTATCCAAAGTGGATGTATCAAAATCACTGCCAAATGCAGTCACGACAATTTTCTGTGGATCTGTGGAAATCTGCTGATTTATTTGTCATGGGGACCCTGGGGCTTGTTTTCTGCTGAAACCATAATTGTCTGTTTTCATGCCTGCATACGTCGCATCACCAGTTGTCACTAGTTAAGCAGGTTAGAGCAGGAGCTGAGTTGTCCAGCTCTGGGACTTAGCATCAATTAATTTTGCCATGTTCTCTGTCTGTGTCATTTTTAATAATTTCTATATGGCATTTTTACACACGTGACAAAATTCATACTCTCATACAATGCGGTCGTGATCATGATGATAGGATGTTGATTGATTGAATTTGTGCTTTACATCGTAGTGGGAATATGTCGCCCATACACTATTACTACAATGTTAGATTATCATATTGTTAGACATGTAACATGTGTAAGACAATTACATAGGCATGACAAATCTGCACCAGTATGTTAGCCCTGTTTGATAATGGTATCCAAGTCGTCAAGGAAATACTGCTATGTTTCAGATTACTGTTTCTTGGAGGATGCCACGAGAAAGAGCCAGGGTTGCCAGAAGGACTACCTAAAGCTGAGACACGACAAACCAAAAATTGTAAGTATTTACTGTCTTCAATGGAATGACTTCTTGTCAAAGGACTAAGTGTATAGCGTCCCGGTATCTTTTCATGTGAAGGGCTGTTCCACATGACATTGCATGTATAATAATAATGATTGGAGACATACCACGAATAGTGATGATTGGACTGATATCTCTGTCAGTAATTGAGTGTCTTATCTAGAACATAAACATTGATTGTCTTTTTATAAGACATAAAATCATTAATTGAGTGCCTTTTCTAGGACATATAATCACTCGAGTGTCTTTTTCTAGGACATAAAATCATTAGTTGAGGGTCTTTTTCATATCATATCTTTATGATGATTTCTCTTTTCTAGCTGATGAAGTTAATCCGCCATGCAGAATCACAGGGTATAGAACTGCGAACTATGCCTTATCCTATGTCAAAGCGCAAGAATAATCGCACCATGTTTCTGTTTAGGTAATGAGCTTGTCAATATTAACCACCACTGACATGTAGATTTTCATGTGAGAGACCTATGATATCGCTAATGTGAGAAATGTGCTATATTTTTCTGGTTGTATTTGAATTTAAAAACTGCTGCTTTCAGGATTATTTCACTCATACCATGGCATAATTTGATAATCTTTTATTTTTTTTCAAATTCCAGATCTAAGGAGATTCTTTGGCAAATTGAGTGGATATTTCCTCAAGCAGATGCTACATTTGTTGATAGAAAGTAAGTGATACAATGGAGTAAATATTGCAATTTATTTTTTAAAGGTCCCATTCAATTTTGTGTTGCCACTCAATACCAAACCTACAATCCCAAAACATACCTCAAATGTATAGAAATAATGGTCAATTGAATATCACATATTCTAATTTCCATTATACAATCTTATGAATGGTAACCATGGTTCCAGGCTAACCCAGGCATCAACCTTGGAGACTCTCCTGAAGAAATACCTGGACCCCTCCCAGGCGGACGCGGTCGTCCGTCATCGACTGCGGCAGTACGTCAAAGCTGGACTGACCGAGTGCCGTCTGCTCATGAAAGCTGAAGGCTTGCCGTCCAATGATGTCAGGTGAGTGTCGAGTGACATCCACTAGGTAGTGACAGTGTATTTTGAAGCATTGGTGGAAACACATCATACAAGAATAGAATGTGTTCTTTTAATGATGAAAATATTCTAATAGTTGATGATGAAATGGCGTCATGAATTTTCAATATTTTGGCGGGGATTTAAAACTTTGAGGTAATGGAAATCCAACAAATTAGCATTATCTGACCGCTATTGATTAAATTGAGTTTTATGATTTATGTGCCTCTTACTATTACTATAGAATATCATGCACTCCGACCTCATTCTAGGTACTATGTCCTTGACCCCAGCAAGTCCATCACAGAGAACCTATGCGGGAAGTGCATTGTGGAGTATCCATCCATCCTGGTTATCCTCCAAACTGACCTTCAGCCATACAAGGTCATGTCCAAAGGTGAATGTCATTGCTTGTTCTTTGTATTTTTAAATCGTTAGAAAGATTTACTTGTATCTAGCTGATCTCTCTCACATTGGAGAAGTGTCAACTGATTTTTGTCAGAAAGACTTGTGAGCTTATGTCATGTCCTGTTTGATTTCTCAGAGAACTTTAAAAATTATTAAGAATATTTTAATAAATTGTGGCAAGAAAGGCTGGTAAAGTATTTACATTCCAATTACATATTGGTCCTATCATAAAATAATATTTTGGTCATTATACCTGAAACTATGGAAATATTGGCAGCATTCTATCTCAGTTTTATGATCAATCACATTGGAGACAATAATGTTGTGAATATTTGATGATTTAGTACTTGATCTTAAACAATGTATCATGTATTAAAATTGGTTGACGATTAGACCATCAATTGTCTTCCCATATTATAAGCGATTGCCAAAGACAGTAATTTTACATGCGAAAATATAAGCACTCCGCTACGGAGAATGACTTCTTGAACATTTCTAAAGATCTTGACACCATTTAATTGGCAACCCGCTGGTCACTTGTTAAAAATTGTCTTCTAATGTTTGTTTTTGTTCAGATGAGGAAGACAAGTTGTGGCGTGAACGAAGGAAGGAAAAGTTCTCCAGGCAACAGAAGCCGTACCAGAGACCTCCAGCTCCTGGACATGGAACAGGTCCTGAAGATGTCTTGCCTAGCGACCTAGGACAGGCTGGAGGACATCAGATGGACTGCACTGTTCCTGGCAACCTTCAAGTCAAGTCCAGCACAGCAAGTTTTGGAAAAGGGACAGCAAGTGAACTCCCAGATGGTTCCAGTTCCAGCTGACAGGACCCTGAAGAAGTGTCTAGCAACCTAGGACCAGATGGAGAGCAAAGTAACAAGTCCATCATTCATGGAAACCCTCAGGTTAACCCAAGCACAGCAAGTCCTGGACAAAAGACAGGTAGTGAACTTCCAGTTGGGTCCAGCTCCACCTTACAGGTTCCTGGAGATGTCTAACAACCAAGGGCAAGATGGAGAATAAAGGATGGATGCCATCGTTCCTAGAAACCATCAGGTTTTGTCAAGTCTTCACATTACTGAAGGAGAGACTGCTTCCAGCAATGCCAGTGTCTAGCAAACAGACTGCAATCCTGATGCTGACTAAGAACTGGGCATCTGTTTCAAGAAAGGGTTGTGCTGTACTCTGGCATAATTCATAATGTATGCCACGGTTTTACTATAGCAGACCTTGACATATATACCTTGAGTTATGCCCAGACTACAGATACAACCCTTTCAAGAAGTACAGGGTGAAGGACTGTTCCGGTGATACTCTGTTGAAGTCTATCCTGGATCTAGAGCATCTAGCCATTGGTGCCAAGGCTAAAAGGCAAAGACAACATGTTTCTTGTGTAATGATGTAAAACACCATGGATTGGGAAAGGATTGTTAGTCAAAAGGCCATCTTATAATACTGATGGTAATCTAATCTTCTATGTTAATTGTCAGAATAAACAAATGTGTCTAACATTTATTGCACTGAGCTATAAAGTGATAGTGTGGTATACATGTATTGCAATTTTACGTTTTTGCAGGCAAAAAAAAAGAAGCTATGTGTAAATTGTGTTCACATCTGTGTGTATGTCTCACCTTTGTATATGAGGTATGCTAATTCTGTACTGCCTAAAAAGGTATTGGTAATAAATGCATTGTCTGTGAAGCTATTGTTAATGGTGTCTTTGGAATTCTTTCTAATAACAGAACTGTTCATGAAAGTGTTGATCATAATTTCTATGAAAGTAGTACTGAGATAGAAAGCAGAAGGTATGGTAGAAAACTACATATGTCAGTTAATAGACCACCGACATCCATTAGATGCTGACATGGGAGTGATAACTGGCTGGAGAAAACCAACTTCTGAGATTGAACCAAGGATAAATGCATGCAAATAACTGTTCCCATTTCAAAATAACACAAACAAGGAATGCCTTCTGTAAATAATGTTAATAGTTTAACAAAATTCAATCTACAATCGTGAGTGCAGTTAGTAGGAAGTTACTAGTGCATTCGTACTAATATACTACAGTAGTGCGCGCATGTCCCTACCATTAACTCTGCATAAACACTTTGCATATTTTGTAACAATATCAATAATCCGTATAGTAAATAGTGATAAATATGAATTGTATTGATATTATTAACCCGCATACACGCTATATGCATTATGCAATATTCATACACATTCAGAACTTCTAAGCTTACTGCACGTCGAGATTAACATACAAACTGCCATCGTAGCAATAAATATGTTGTACATGTATAGGCTATGCAGGCATAATCACGATGATGTTATACAAAGGAAACTCCTCCAGTAAGTATAAAGAAATGTGCCATAAGATAATAAAACGTGAACTCGTAGCACTTGTACTCGCTCGTATCAAACTGAACAATGAAATAAACATAAAATGTAAATTCATGTTCATATTTTAGATCATACAGCCACGTCAACTGTATGGCCTACTACAAAGTTGGGCCTACTTCCGTATTTATCATGTTTGCAGGCTTAACTTTACGAATAATGATCTATGAATGCATTAGGCCTATAACGTTATGTTTATTAAATCCATCTTTAAAATAAAATTAAAATGTCACTAACGATATAATAATAATAATACATACATACACTGCTTATATAATAATATAAACACATTTTTTAAAGAACTAGGCCTACATAAATTCCAATGGATTATTAAATGAGTAGGCCTATTCGTCTTAACTAAAGACTTGTGATATAATGTTTATCAGGAACTACAAGAGAAAAGAATGGATTGCGAATTATTAATTGTAAAACTCCTACACAATATTTATCGTATACAAGTAAGTTAGCTGTCATTTCCGAAGGTCTATTAAAATGTGTGCAATATTAATATTTTTACGTTTCCTATTCATGACACTAAATAGAGGTATGTAAGAGAAAAATTAGCCTTATTAGGCCTATCGGTGTTTTTTTTTACATGTTCATATTTTAACATAACAATTATAATATTCATGTGCTCAGCCACACTGTCATTTGGTACTCGATAGTAAAAAAACACAAACTATTTTATATTATTATTAGTATTTTAAACCATCAAGTGGCAAACTCCTTTTGCTTTTCACAGACCCAAGCCTTTTTATTTGGTACGCAAGAGCTACATGATGGACATTGTAGTTTGTGCTCAAACTTATGGTAAATTGATACAAATGCAACACTGGTGTAAAGTGATTAAATTTGATGGGATACACATAAGGCACAATGATCCTACATTATATATATCAGCCGTTTTTATATACCAGGCGGTGCCTGAGAAGGAAGATGTTCACGGGGCCTTGTTGTTTTTAATGGCTTATCTCCCTTACTCCCAGACAACAATTTACCGGAAGTGCATTCCATGGCGGCTGATTTGGTGGAAGTCGTTGGGGCATGTTCAGAAAATATAGATCAAGCGCACAACTCGTCGGTTGACAACTGTTCCATTAATACTATTTACTAAATCACAAGCAATAAACACACCCTCGTTACTGACTTTGTTTGCAGACTCTTTGGTAAGTGTCACATTCAATCAAACATAAAAATGATCGAAACAAAAA
Source organism: Lepetodrilus schrolli (assembly GCA_032361225.1). Classification (NCBI taxonomy): domain Eukaryota; kingdom Metazoa; phylum Mollusca; class Gastropoda; order Lepetellida; family Lepetodrilidae; genus Lepetodrilus; species Lepetodrilus schrolli. The sequence continues at coordinate 20,332 of JAUTBT010009584.1, forward strand.
CAAATTGAACAAAATCAGCGTTGACATGATCGCTACTAAATATTGACGCGTGCAGACGAAGGCATTTATTACGTCGGTACATAGACATAGTTTATAAAAGATAGTGTCGTTCTATGTTCATCACAACATAAAGAATACATTAAATAATGAGAGAATATGACAAGTTGTCTGTCATTGTTTGCATTGGCAACCAAGCAGGTGCCCTATGGATAAAACATCTCATGTTGTATAATATTAATTTAATCTTTAGAAATATGCTTCTGCTTGTAGCTTTGTTTCCCCCCCAGTGTGATCATTGGTAATAAACAGCATAAATAAGCTTACCATTTGGCACATAATGATACTATGACTGTATAGTATGCTTCATTATTTGGGGCAGTGAAATGGTAAAATGACATATTTGCTTCCAAATTTAATTTAAATTTAATCTACACTATCACCATTTTTATATCAGTCTCTTAGCAATAAATAAGAAAGCTAATCTAATTTAGCAAGGATGGTTATAATTATGTGATTTTCATCTCTTGGATTTTATGGCAAATTGCCATTAAGTGCTATCGTTTAAGTATTTTTTTTCTGTCATCTATCTGTAATTATTAATTAAAGGTTCTAAAAATAGACAAATCCAACACGTCCAAGATAAAATAGTAAAATGTTTGTGAATCACCAGAGAGATTCCATTATACACCTTACAAGTGCATAGATTGAACTTTATCCAACAGAAAAAGGGTTAATTCAGAATGCAGTAATCAGTTTCAATTTGGAGCAAATAATTAGATCATATAATGATGAAAGACAATTAAATTACTTCAGGTCGACTTTCTTGACCTTTTCCAGCTCATTGTTACTCATGGTAATAGTGCGTGAGACTGAAAATAGCGATTCAATATCAAATCCTCTCCAAGTTTCTGATATCTTTGCAGTACAGTCAGGAACACATAACCAAGTGAGAGCAGTATACACAATACAGTTATCATTCTTGTTTTCTTTGTACCAGCCATGGGTTTTGCCATATCGCATAGTATGGAACAAAATGGGCTATGCCCATATTCTAAGACTAAGAGTCCCAAATGATTGAAAAAATAACAATGATTTCCATATTTGTTGGTTAGAAATGAGTGCACTTTCATGGTCGAAAAAAGGTGTGTACGTTCGGGGACCAGGCGCCATGGTTCCTACATGTCTACATTTTTTTTTTCAGATGGAGATGGAGAGTGACCACGTCTATGAGTGAGATGCTGCCAGCAAAAAAAGTCACTGAGGCACTTCCTGTTGGATCGAGAAAAAATGGCGAGTCTCAACCGAAAGGTGAGATACAGTGAGAGATAGAAATTCTAAGTATGCAGTAGCACGAACAGGCTTACCATAGAAAACTGACATCAGTAACGAAAAACTGTAATATGTCTATGCTCTATGGAGTACTAGTTACCAGGATGATTTCCGGGATGCACAGGTTTGTACAACCTGAAATTTCTTTTATAACTCTCAACCTTCCGTCTTGGGGTGTACGAGAAATTTTGGCTTGTAATAAACCTGTATGCCCCGGAAATCGTGCTGGTAACATTTATCCAAAATTGTAATACATCTACATACTTTTAAGAAAGCACTTGCGATTATTCCTGCAAAATGTGTTTTCCAATGTGCGAGTCAAGGGCGGCCATCATGACGTCACAGTGATCATGAGGTCACAACTTAAAATGGGGCATGTGGTAGCACAGTGGTAGAACATTGGACTTCGGATCCAAAGGTTCCAGGTTCAAATCCAGCCTTGAGGACCCGGCTTTAGTGTTCGTTGAAGTTACCTTCCTGACGCGATATTGATAGGATGCGCTGTCTGTAGAGTGGCAACTATGGCCAAACCAGGGTGTAGGAGTTTTTCCAGGACACTTGTCAGCCAATCAAATCACTAGAATTGTCATGTTTTGGATAAAATCTGTTACTCACTAAAAATGCAAAATCTGCATTGGACAAGTGGTCCAATTAAAACATTTATTTATATTTTTTATTTAATGTCATTTAACGAGTTCACAACCTCAGTTCCTACTCATAGGCTAATCTGTTAAAATCACACGTGCTGTGAACACATTAGTGTTAAACTTGTGATTAGTCATGTCCATTTTTTCATTGGTAATACTGTCTCCAGTGATTAGATTAGTGGCAATCGGAAATAAAAAGCAGAAGTCGCAATTGGAAAAATAATAAAACATGGGGCCTATGTATATACTTGTACAGTAACTTGTAATAGCATTTTCACGTTCGAAGTGGTAGAGGCCTGCAATACATTATGCAATAAATTTTATTTGGATGTCATCTTTGGTCACTTTTCCTATGTAAATTAACATCATCTGTCACAATAGCCACCAGGTAATGTGAGACACTGCGATTCTAAGACTCGCAGTACTATAGTGTTCCTGTTTGCCATTGTCACTGTCGGTATGTTGTATACTGTGGTCAGGTGATCTGTTGTCTGACAGAGGAAGACTTAACTGTACTGTGCTTACTTCTTGTGATGACCTTACTTTCCATTGAAGTGTTCATTACTCAGTCGTGCCTATGGAATTGCTTTGACAAATTATTTGTTTCAAAACCCTGTATGAAGCATTACAAGAATTGACATTAATCATACGTATTTGTGAAAAACAAGCTATGGTATGTGTTAAAGAAGAATTTTTACTGAGCTGCCTGCAAGCAAAATTGTATCTTTATTTAAAGAGATATAAATTCATGGATTCCCATTAAATTGAAATAAATACATGCATACCTTTTTGACTACATGTATATGCTAAATTTTATCCCTTCAGATTGTATCCAAATCTGCATACCGTCTGCAGTGTAAACTATTTTCTATGGGCCTGTCGCTATAACATGTAAAAAGTGAAACATTAGCTCTCTTAAAATCAGAAGAATTCCAAGGGTATTAACGGATATATTTCACCATAAAAATGGTCATGATATTTTTGTTGTTGCCTTAGATAATACATTTAATAGATGTACATTTATCCAAAATATGCAATGATTCTAGCAATTTGATTGGTTGAGAGGTGTACCGCCAAAAGTCATACACCCTGGTTTGACCTCATAAATGACTGACATCATTGCAGCCGCCCTCGACTCGCATGTTAGAAAGACATTCTAGAGTGATTTCCGGGACATACAGGTTTTATGGATATATGAACAGTTTCAGCTTGCAAATCCTGTACACCCCAGAAACACGCTGGCAACACTTTGTGTATTTACTGGGTTGACAGTGTCCTATTAGTGAGGTTTGACACTTTGTGTTTGACTGTTTGACAATATGTTTTATTAATGAGCGTCAGGTTTTTACTGTTTATGTTTGACACAACCCCTGAGGGCATGGTGGTGGGTAATTGTTCCTGTCATCTCCGCGTGTTATGTTGTCACGTATGGGTGAAATAATAATTCACTCACTCACCGCGTGTTGTGAGATCTGCGAACCTCTGTGATCTGGACAAGCGGAACATATTTAATTATGGGATAGAATATCACTGATGATTTTGTGCATGGCACAGCCATTTTCTTTGTATTTAGCAAGCCTCAAGTCTACTTAAGCGTTTTCACAAATCGGCATATGATCATTATGATTCATATGTGTGGTTCTGTGAATTGGTTTTGAAAGTGTACTTCATCTGCTGCTATGACAATTTACATGGAAAATACTTTCTAAGTTGTTTTGTGAATTGTTACATCAAAGTGATATTATCTTGTGACATGAAAACCATGCAACCATCCCACAAAGCCATATTATTCTCCATAAGTTACAATGTTTTTATCTGTAGAAAATACTGTCCGATTTTGCATGGCCCTATAAAGTGAAAGGTAACACTATGTAGGTGGGCATGACTGGATTTGGAAACAGCTTCGTTTAGGAGCCCTATCAACATTGTGGCACATTTCTGTAGGTGTGCATGAATTTATTCCTGTAACTTGCATGGCGACCCTATCAAGGCTATGGTAACTTTGTATTTGTGTGCTTGATTCGATTCCTGTAGCATGCATGTCGACCCTGTGAATGAAGGCTATATGGTAACTTCGTATCTATAGGTGGGCATGATTTGGTTCCTGTAACATGCGTGGTGACACTGTCAAGGCTAGCCTATGACAACATTGTGTAGGTGGCCCGGTGGCATGATCATTTGGCTTCTGACCCTACAAAGGCTATGGTAATTCCGTATAGGTGGACATGATTTGGTTCCTGTGGCATGCATGTTGATCCTACAAAGGCTATGGTTATTCCGTATAGGTGGACATGATTTGGTTCCTGTGGCATGCATGTTGATCCTACAAAGGCTATGGTTATTCCGTATAGGTGGACATGATTTGGTTCCTGTGGCATGCATGTTGATCCTACAAAGGCTATGGTTATTCCGTATAG
>JAUTBT010009595.1:0-24717 GCA_032361225.1 Lepetodrilus schrolli
GGTACTGACAAGACCAAGGATGATAACTGCATTGCCACTCTACAGACATCGCATCCTATCAATATCGCTTCAGAAAGCTAACTTTTGCGAACATTGATGCGGAGCCCCCAGGGCGGGATTTGAACCTTGAACCATGGCTCCGAAGTCCAACTGTTCTACCACTGCGCTACCACCCGCCCCCATCTACTACCTGAGACGGATGTCGGTCATAGAGATACAGGGCGTTCATAGACTGGGTCCACTGATTGCAGCGCAGTCATCAACGCCCCACAACCCTGGCGCAGGTAGCAGACCAATGCAGCCCAACCACTCGAGGAGATGGTCGGAGCAGTCCCAAGGCTGGATTGGACAAACATATATAGAATCTACAGTCTTGTTTTCACTAACATTACGAATGCGATTTATCCTGTAATGCTGACTCTTCGATCATCGCCAGTGGTGACTTAGCTTTAGCATTCCTAGTCTCGTTGATCCTATGCCTATAGCACATGGTTCAGGTGATACAGTCTAGAGGCCTGTCCCAACATCAACACATACAAGGGCTACAATGTCATCCCGCTTCCCACCTCCTGCTGTCGAAGTTTGCACATTTGAGATGACTGTCCAAGTTTACGAAAAGAAAAAAAGGAGTTTTTTGTTATCTCCTCTTTTCATTAGTATACTTAGCCAGTCATCCACGCAGGCCCTCCCTACCTACCCCGCTCGGTGAATGACTGGAGGGACTGGGAGGAAAAGAGGATGTAGTATTGGGACCGGGTGCACATGTGTGGTGGGCTTGGCATTGTGGGATATGGGAATGTCTGAAGCTAAGTTTAGAAATCTGGGATTTCCCCCATCAGTAGACTCTCTGAACGAGAGAATAATGCACATTGAGATGACTGGCTACATTTACGAAAAGAAAATTACCTATGAACTGTCTCACAATTTAGCAGAATTATATCCATAATGATGATCAATGCAATGGAATTTCTGCAAAAATTCACCAAAATTTCAGGTGATAAGGATGGTCATATTTGAGTCACTCAATGTATTACTATTCTTTATGGATTGTTTGACCCATAAATTGTGGGTCTAGACTTCATACTTAAGCTTGTCGGAGTCTTACAAGCTGATGTGAAAAAGGTACTATTCGAGGCTCTTGTGTTTAGGTAATCACGTGGGCAGTGACTGGTTTGGATCAACATAAACTTGATAAAAATGTAGATTAGTAATTTACAAAAGCATACATTAACCATGTGTAGTTTTCACCTCTGATCACTAAGACCAAAAATGTCCAAAGTATAAATGACGATCCTCGCAAAAATTGCGCGCATAAGCAGGTCTCAAAGTTAGAACAATTTCCAAGGAGCCATTTAGCTCCTGAAGAACCAGAAACACTTAAAATAAGTGAAATACTAGTTGCCAAATGCAAAATTAGGTTACCATGGCTCCCAAATTAGTTGCTAAATTGAGCCCTGATAAGTGGGTCAAATTCTATTTTTAGACAATCGGTTTAATGGTTCTGTTCTATTTACGTATCTTAGCATGTCTTATGTTGTATCACGATCTATAATGTGTGGATCCTGTTGAACAACATGATTCATCTCTGAATTGAACAGAAATTAAGCACACGATCCATATTAACAGCATATTAAGATTTTATTTGGAGTTTAGTCAACCTAAGGCCTAGTACTTTGTTTGGCTATCAACGGAACTTGGAAGATTCTGGGAAATTGTTGGAAATTCATTTATTGGACCTGACCTACTTACGGGTCCAATATTTGCTGAAATGTAATCTCATCCAGTCGTCTGCTTTCCTTGTTGACATAACCAAAACATCAAGTTAAACAGTTTTGCTCGCTCTAGTTGCTGGACAACTACAGAAGCCAATTTGGGTCACTCTTACTCGTTTCCAAAGTAAAAAAGATTTATCTTTTCAATGTATCTAATTTCTGTTGCATGAATTTCAAAAGAAAAAGGGGCATTATTACCAGAATTATAAACTAGTAGACATGTAAATTGCCTTTAACAATGTTGTGAATCAAAATTCGTATGTGCCAGAAGAATTTGCACATGGCAAACTTTGACATTTCTGTGTTCAGATTTAACATGTTAAAACGGATTTTTTCAGACATGTATTTCTCTATAGTCTGTAATAAATATGTATTAAAATAATACAACATGTTTTCAGACAAACAAAATCTATATGTCTTTCCATTTAAAAAAAATTAATCCATCATGGGCCACCATACATGTTTTATTTGACAAGGTGACGGAATCTCAAAATCAAACATCGATTCAGGATGCTTTCAAGTTAATAAAAACACATACTTATAAATTTATGCTTTACTAGTTTCATGACAACACAACTGCAAACATGCAACTTACATGTAAAATGATAGTAAAATATGGTCCTGCCCCTTTGTTTACCCACTAAACCAGTGGCTCAGTTTTTGCTCAGTGAGATTTTGCCCTTATTAAGTAGAACCGTAAGTAGGTGTATAATATTGTCGATTTTCCATTCTCGATTTGTCAAATCTGCAAGGGACGTGTGTGTGAAAAGTCAATGAAATAATGTACTGGTGTTGAAAGTAAGTCTGAGCATTCCGATTGATTAAAGGGACATAATCTAGTTTACTAGTGTTGAAAGAACAATGTTTATGTGGGATTATGCACAAGTACACTTTGTAACTATGAAATATAACGGAGTAATGTTGAATTTGATTAATGGAAAATTGACATGTTATATTTGAGACGTGACATTTGTAATAATCTACATTATACTTTGGGTACCATACTTTGCACATTTGACGTATCATTTTGTACTTTGAACCATTGAAAATGTAAAATCAACCTTTGTGACATCAAATAATATTGGCAACGATCCCCTTCAATATCCGGGAAATAGGACTGTTCGAGAACAGGGGTCGTTCGGACGAAAACCGGTAACCGAATGATATTTACCACCAGACGTGGAAACTCGCTTATCCTTTTTGTTTTCACGCATCTCCACAACGTTAGATGCTAATTAGCCAACTAACGGCGCTGCTGATGCGTCACTTAACGGGGCAAACTATGTGAAATCACCGAATGCGTAATTTTCTATTTTGTTGATCAAATCAGGACGGCAGCCATGTCAAAACCTCTCAAATCTGAAGCGTCATTGCCGTTGCTTGTCCTTATTCTGTTGTACCTTTTGCAATAGCAACATTATACAGGGCTTGCACTAACTTGAATGGTTAATTGAACACTTTGTTCATCTAACAATATAGAAAGTGTATATTGTTTCTTCAAAACCTTGTTATGAACAAGCTTTACATTACCTCCACCACAATTTTTCTTTCCAGACAAAATGGCTACGATCACGTGACTAGCTTTCCAACCAGCCAACGCGACTTTCACGTGATTCTACAAACACCGGCTAGGCATACGGATCGGGTTAGAACTCGAGTACCCGACTATAAGAGAAATAACTAGAGAAATAATCTGTAATGAAATACATTTTAAACCATTCTACAGCGTTTGTTTACACACTGCATATTTAACATCAATTCGGTCCAAAACGACAACTTAATCTGTGATTGTTTGCCTTTAATTTAGACGCAATTTAAGTCGACGAACAGTGATAAAACATTTTGGATAAAATGTCATTAGGGCTAGCTGTTCATGGTGTAAGCCAGATAATGATGTGAGGCTTCGTCTCCATACTGCTTCTGCTATGCATTATTATGCAATTTAATGTTATAATATTGGAATACTTCTTAAATAATAGGCCTAACTAATATAGGCCTACTTTATGCAAATAGTCTATGTTGTCTAGATTTCTTTTAACAATTTCCCCAATGGCTTTCTTAAGAAGAGAAAAAAGTGTTATCAATGTGTCAATGATGTTATGAACTGTTTTTGTAGCAGGTGGTTATGAAGTCGACAATTAATGGTTATATTGTTGAACTGTTGGCATAATGAAACATTTTCCAACAAGATACTTTAGAGTGAAAGGGTCCTTTTTCTAAAAAAAATCGCAAACATTTCCCTTGAAGTCCACCCTACTTTTCAACAAAACAAAACAAAACATACTTACTATTCACTTTAATCAAATGCTAGATCATACTTGCAAGTGTTTTATATATCTATCCAAACTGTAAGACACTGTATTGCCAATGCAAAGGTCTTTCCCCCAACAGTGCTTTGTTCTAAATATAGACTTCGTGCAGACATTGGAGAGGTCCATCTCCGAGTCTGTGGCAGTCCAGTATAGGCCTGTGTCGGGTCTGTTTTATGGAACCGTTTGGGTTTTATCTGTGATAGGGCAGTAAACAGGGCCTAAATGGTTTTATGGCCCTGGTAAGATGTCTCTTTCATCATGCACATGTCAATCAAGAGATCAATGACAACAGCTCGCATCAAACACCGAGAAAGAAAATCACTGAGGGAATCTTTCACCCATTTGTGACATGTGTCACGGATCAGCATCCACTTGTCGATAGATTAACCAGAGAGACAATGTAATATACCATGAGCTCAATTGTTGTTCTTACACGATAATTTACCAGCTGGTAGAAAAAAACACTGCCAATGTGAACGCATATCCTGGTTTCTGTGAGGGGGCAGATCCGTGTACACAGAAACCTGTGACATCACATGTCCAGCAAGGCCGCCCTTTTGGTGTCTTTAGGATCTTAAAAACTAAATGTGGATGTATGAATTTGTTTATCATGTTTATTGTATTGCGGATGAAAAGTATTGATTGAAAAATAAAAACACATGAAGGATAAAAGGATGGAACTGGCCCCATCATAATTAGTGAATGTTTGTGTTGTGCGTGTACACCAAGGATAATGACTTGTCCTGCAGGGTTAAACGCACACAATCACGGTTTGTTGACATATTTCATTGTAGTCAAAACGTCGTCCTCAAATGTTTGACGGATGTTAAGTAGGCTTACTGGCCCGAGTTTCCAGGATGGGTGAAACATATTTACTTGAAATTATACATGTACATTTGATTTGTCTACACAAATATATTGAGCAACAAGCTACATTTTCATAATGTCCCACTTTTCCCCCCATATTTTCGTACATTTTATCGCAATATAAAAAATACTGGAAACCAATGGGACATGTATCTTTTATATACTATAATATACTTGTGTAGACAAATCAAATGTACACTTTCACATAATTATAACATGAAATATGGCAACGTGTGCTTTTAGAAAAGTGCCATGTATATATACAGGTATATCAACCAAAATAGATTTGTTCAACATTGTGCTTTCCCCAATTATTGTAAGCCTTTCTATTCCCCAATGTCTCATTACAACCCATACAGCTAGCATGTACATTTTTGGATGGACTACCAACATTCCATGTAGTAGCAGTAAACCAATCTACATTATTGCAAGCCGCAATCATCGATTTAGTATTTTTCGTTGCAGTGAGAATATCCCACAATGACCATTTATTGTATATTGGTTCGTGGTTCATTGCAAGAATTCTCAATAAAAACTTGGTAAAAAAATATATAAAAAACGTAATTCCAGTTTAAATTCAAATTGCATTTCTTGAACTTGGTTCAAAGTATCACCTATAAACCAGGAAAACACAATGTACAAACCGAGTTTTAAATCACATCCAAGTTCAGATTTTCTTTTGGAGAAATTGACCTGATACTTATCTCCACCGTATTTATAAACACAAATTGCTTTCACTTTTTCATTTGTTCACATGCAAATACAAACAGGACATGTGCTGGTGTATATATTTGGATTTTATTTTCGACATACAAATATATACTCCACGAAACCCCCAACGTTTATATCAACATTTTATATTCCCCCAATCCCTATGCAATGGATGTACGTAAAAGTAAAACAGTCGATGAAGAGTGAAAACGAAATGAAATAGATTGTACATTATCCAATTAACTCTGAATGGGTCCACCATCGGATGTTTCAGTTGGGGGGAACTTGTGTACATGACAATGAAGATGAACTTGGAAAATGTCAATTCACACAGTGCTGTGAAAAGTTGTTCTCCACCCCCTTTCCCCGCAGACCGATCAATTGTCGTCGTCGGACTGTCTCTGTTCCTGGGCATCCGGTGTGGCTTCTCTCTCTGGAGTCCGTGACCGAGGTCTGGGCGAGTTTGATCGTGACCTGTTCTTCTTGGGGGTCGGAGATCTGCTATGACTCCTGCTACGGCTTCTGGACCGGCTCCTGCTGCGAGAACGGCTTCGAGTACGGCTTCTCCTGGATCGGGAGCGGCTCCTGCTATGGCTCCTAGACCTGGAATAGGACCTGGACCTGAAACATTCAAATAATTCGCTATAATTTATCTTTGGCAATACAATGAGTGCACAGCGTAATTATTTAACAATTATTACAACAAACAATAAGTAATGAATTAGTGCTTTGAGTCGCGGTGGAATATTTCACCCATGTGATGTTAAACAATAAGGCCAAACAAAGTTAATTATTCGTTGCCAAAATAATTTTAAAAAGTAATATTAATCATAACATCGAGACAGATGTTCTAAGATGCACTTCAAATCCATCACATTATTTCAATAGATAGATTTGTCAAAGTTGTCAATTCAACTGCTATGATAGAATGCTTGAAAAGTTTATCTGGCCTATTCGGACACATAGTGAGAGATGCTTAAATGTGTGTGTGGTGCAAGCAGAATATACTTATTTGTTCTATAAACACTGTTCAGAATGCCTTTCCAAGAATAGTTTCTAGATATTTTTGAAAATGAAATATGACCATGTCAAAAAAGTTCTGGGGTAAACACTGATGAATGAAACAATAATAACAATATTCCCGATAAACAATAAATACCGTCTCCTCTTTGGCTTGTCCTGAACAATGCGGATTCTCCGTCCATTTATTTCCGTGTCATCCAGCTTGTCCAAAGCTGTCTTCATGTCAGAGTAGGTCGCAAACTCCACAACACTGAAATACACCAAATATTTTTACATTAGCTAATATATCTATATTAAACTGTGAAAAATTAAATTACATCACAGGATTAATTTCTGCGTGGCTATATTTGTATTTGTGTTCAAATTCCAATGAATGAATTAATGCTTGAATATTTCACTCCTACGCGATAACAGGAATTAAAAGCTTCAATTAACGTTGTTGGTGAGACTGTCCACTCACCCTTCATTTTTGTGTTTCTTGTGTGCGTCGGCAAATGTCACTTCTCCAGCTTGTCTCATGTAATCCTTCAGATCCTTGAACACAGAGAAATACAATCAGCATACGAAACTGCACCAGCAGGCACATTAACCATGTCAAATATCACTGTGGACAAGAGAAATATTCAGGCAGGCTAGTAGTAGTCTCAGGAATATGCTCACTGAATAGGCACAACCTAATTGATAACGAACTGATTAATCAAAAAGGTAAATACACTGCTCTCAAACGACTACATCATATCTGAAAAGGAAAGGTTATCTAACGGGAGATATGCACATACTTGAAATGAGAAATCACCTTTCTTTACCTGTTTTTCATGAAAGCAATTCGGAAAGGGACCCTTAATTAACCAGGCTGCTATTCAACCTCGAATGCCAGGATGCCACCTCGAGGATAGCCAGGATTCGACCTCCAGGTTAGCCAGGATTCGATCTCCAAGATAGCCAGGATTCGACCTCCAAGTTAGCCCAGATTCGACCTCCAAGTTAGCCCAGATTCGACCTCCAAGTTAGCCAGGATTCAACCCCGAGGAAAGCCAGGATTTGACCTCAAGGTTAGCCAGGATTTGACCTCAAAGTTAGCCAGGATTTGACCTCAAGGTTAGCCAGGATTTGACCCCAAGGAAAGCCAGTATTCAACCTCGAAGTGTGGCATCCAAATCTCGGGAAATGGATTTAGCTTGCAGACTGGACTGTCACCACCGACCCCAGGCAATGCATCCACAGGAATGATCAGCTACGTGCACCAGACGTCTTGCGCAAGGTTCCGTATTCTCTCACAAGCCGATAAGTAAACCACCCAACCGTGGGCAATGTAATCGACATGTATGACCACCGCACGGAATCTGCTATCAGTTAAGGGACATCTGACATCCTCGGTGAGATATTTAACCATGTGATGCAAGGGCCTTGTCCTTTTAGATGCAGATTTGGAATACCATTAACAATAAACTAGCTACAGCCTTTACTGGTGCTGCCACGGCCACCGATAATGACCATCTACGGGCAACACCATTATCTTTCTTTAAGCCATCTGAATTCTTATGCATCATTTTAACCCAGCCAAGACATCTACGGGTATCCTCCTAACTGAAAATACATCCATAGGCAAGACATCATACCCTTTCGACATCTCTCTATTTGACTCTATTTTGGAAATGTCCATGGCATCTTTTAAGCACCACTGATATGATTTTCGTTTTTGCATCTAATCGAGTGGCCATCTGGAAGCTTTCAGTGCCTCTGAAATTTTCTAAACGGGAATGAATGCCAGGGTATCTTGAATCTCTGCCAAGGAAGACATTATCGCCACTGACAGCCCGCGGGAATGGAACACTCTCTGGGTCCCCACAGCACCTATGGATCGCCCCTCGTCTATATGTGACCGTGACCTTTAAGTCGGGACCTATGTACGACCTGTGCCCAGTATGGCCTCCTGTCTTTCGGACATCTTTGAGGGAAGGACAAAGAATAGATATAATTTTTTCTATTGATTGCTATTTGTGTTCACATCTATTTGAACTTTTAGAATAGAGTTGTTTACGATAGATAAATATAAAGCTTGACCTGAATGATAAAGACCCACACTGACATTAAATCAAACTCAGGCCCAAAATTGGGAAATTATGGAAAACATACCTGGGGTCCACAGAGCTACAATCAATTGTAAAACCTGGGGTCCACAGAGCTACAATAAATTGTAAACCTATCGCAAGATAAGAATGGTGACCACCTTACGATATATTTACAATCCATTGTAAATATAAGATGGCGTTGTGGATCAGGTCACAGGTTAGGAGCCTGCTGAAGGCAACCGGAGATGCCCTAAAGAGAAGTGCTTTTGCCTAACCCAGCAAGGAGAGGGTTAAATAGTCTATACCACCACAACTCCTAAACAAATTCCATCAACATAGAATACAATAGTGACAAGGGAAGGCAATTAACCTAGTCCATATTGAAATTTTTCTCTGGCTTTTCATTCAGGTCAAGCATGCATTAGAGCAACAATGCCTTGCGAACAGACATGTCAACGAATTCCGACAGCTTTAAAATACTGGGATCTTTCTGGTAATGTTTTATCTGAGAGAAATGGATACAAACCTGCCAGCTAACTTTAGAGGACAAATTTTCTATGATGAGCCGGTACTCAGTTCTAGTGGGTGGCCCATATCTGAAACAACAATCATCAATTACAAGTTAATAGAAGATGTTATTGTTTTGACAGAAGGTATGACTATTTGTACATTAATCGATTTAATGTTGTATGTATGTCGCTACATGAATATTTCACCCATACGCGACAACTACAACATTAATATTACAATATAATTAGAAATGCAAGATATGTCTGGTAAAAAAATATGATGAATTAATAGTTGTGCAAATATTTAGATGCATTACACAAACATTTTCTTCTGGGATAATTAAGTTCTACTATCAGTTTTTTTAAATGTGGTTTAGACCCACTTTCAAGATTATTTCATTCATATCACAGCTTATACTAATAGCAGGGATGATAATATAAACAAGCCATTTCTCACAATTACTTAATATATTTGCTTATAAATATGAACGTGACAAAAATTATTGGTGAAGTGGTGAAAGTTTTTAGTACTTGTCTCTGCTGCCACCCCCTCCACCGCCGCCGCCACCCCCTCGCCTTCTAGGTGGGTACCCACGGTCGCCACCCCTGTCGTCTCTTGGACCTCGAGCATGTTCAACGATCACCCTGGAAATAATTGAACAATTATGTGATTTGCATTCATATTTATTCTAAATGAGTTTTCCCATCACAGCAGTATTCCTTCACATGTGTGAATTTATTTTAAGTGAATAAGTGCACAAGTACAATGGAATTTATATATAGTTAGAAATTCAGAAAATAATAAGGGGGTTCCATGGATACCTTTAGCATTGCAGTTTTTCAAATGGCCCGATGGAACCACTTTTATTTTATTATGATAGCAATGATCAACTTTTAATAAATTGAATATAGGACTTCATTTGTAGAAAACACGAAATGACGATATATCCTAACCAGATGCGTGATTTATTGCTTTACGTCGCAGCGGGAATCTTTCACCCATACATAACTAACACACAAGTAAAGCAACATCCATGCTGGATGCAACCAGTGAGTCTAATCAGGTAGGGAGACTATGACCGCACATTCAGAATTAGTTTCAAAACACTGAATGACAGGTAATAAAATTAAAATTAAATTGGGCAATGTATTTGATAGGTAAATTCTTGCCAACCACTATATTAACATGAGCAACAGTAACCACATTATATTTGTCACACCCTCCACATCGCTCTAAATATTTCACAACAGCATGCCTAATCTGCGGTCGTTTGACAAACCTTTCTCCACAGAGTTCTTTCCCATTCAGTTCATAAACTGCATCATCAGCATCACGATAATCTTCAAATTCCTGGAGGAACAAAAACATGCACAATGTCACAGGGCATGAGGTAGGTACAAAAATTAATAAAATTTGCACTGAAGATGTGATTATCTAGTTTAACATCAGTGCAGTAATCTTTCAAACATTTGCTGCAGCTAAAAAAATATTTATTTTCTTAAATACCTAGTGCAGTATTCAGAAGCCAAATCTTAACTTACCACAAAGCCATACCCATTCTTGAGCATTACGTCCCTCAGTCTTCCATAGCTTCTGAAAAATTTCTCAACATCCCTCTCCCGTGCATGATAAGAGAGATGCCCAACATATATTCGTGTGCCCATATTGTTCAACTGGAGAAAAAGAAAAAGTGATTGTATGTCAACATGGTTAGTAATATTTGTATTCTACCTTTTGCTGCCAAAATTAACATTTGCAATGATAAAAAAAAAAGCTTCTGGCATTGCAGTTTGGACACTATTAACCTTTAATTTTAACTTATTTGTGCTTATTACTGTGGTTATCACATACAGCATTTATCACATACTATGGAGGTTCAAAATAATCCCAAAATATCCATAGTACAGCATTTAGTAATTAAGGAACAATACAACTAGATCTACACGTAATTTTACTGCGATGCACTTTGAAACAATGGCCGAGAATTGGAACAATAGAAGGGGGAAAAAATCTGCAATTCAATGGTTATAAATTAAATAAATTCTCAATAGTGCATCTTCAATCTAAAATTAAACATGGATTTGTATTAGATCATAAAAACGTTAGCTAACTTTATTAGAGTACCTCTAGGTAAATGCGACTGATGGCGTCAAAATCTCTCTTGACCCGACTGAACCGATCAAAAATACAATCGCTCGTAATCATATATTTCACCAACAGATGGTCATCTAAATCAAAATTACACCTTCTATGCACAGTTATCTTAACAAAAACCCTATTTAAATACACGAGATGCGTATTGTATTTCTTGAAATTTAAGTAATAAACACTTATTTCTGTACCTCGTCCGCCTTTCTTCTTCAAACAATATGGCTTCTTAAACCACGTGACTTGTTTCCCCACCGGGCACCTGCTAGAACTAGTATTACGTTTGCGCTACGAATACGCTACGATTTTACTAGTCCATATCAGTGATTTGATAATCGGATCTAAACTTTATGTAGTAGTCTACTTCATCGATTAAAAGTAATGTCCAAAATTACAAAATATCATTATATTAATATTGGGGGTGGGGTAGGTGGGTAGGTTAATATATGCGAAACGGCATTACTAGTAGAATAGGCCTAGTATTGATTTTAATTGAACATTGTAAACGAAGCTGTAGGTTATAGTAGTAGGCATATCGAAGTTAGATTGAATCTAAATGAAAATTGCAATATATCTTGGCTACATACTGAATGTTCAATATTCTATTTAATACATTATAATATTACCATTCAGATAATATCATGTGCATCAAGAAATAGGGAGTGAGAACCGACAAGAGCGCATATCACCATTGAACCCTCGAAATAACTAATATCATCACAATCCTTAAAGGCCTAAAGAAAAATATGGAATGTAAAATATTAAGCATAGGCTATTATGAAGTGAATTAATTGACGACCAAATGTTACCGTACCTGATATGCAATGCAGATATGTTTGACTGAAGTTTCAAAAATGGTCAGCCTTCTACCTTTGCTCTGTGTTTTATAGAACTCTGTAAAATGATGGTAGCCAACGTTAATTGACAAACGCTAATTGCAATACACATGAATACAGGGTGCCTAGCTCCATCGCAAATTGACATGAATAGCTTGTCTAATGTTGTTACGAATACATTGCCACCAATAGAACATTAAGAATAAACGCTGAAATCAAAGTTGAACCGCAAGTGTCTCTTTAATAATAAAACAATAGAAATGAATACTATTGAGAATTGCTCCGCCAGCTTACTAGTCTATTCGCCGTGTCATAGCTTACGCGTCACAAGCAATTACATTCTTGTTTTCTTAGCGAATGGCAATCGTAAATACAATAAGCACGTAATTACCGTGGTTACCAACTTTATATAAGTGATTCATCTGTCTGCAACTGTTTCCTTAAATGTTAACTATTCACGGATGTTTTCGTCAAATTTGAATTGAATCTTGAATAGGTTGGTTTTCTTTATACCTTATGGACATAACAACAATGTTTCCACACGAAAAGGCATACTCTGCCCACTAGTGATCCTACGTTAATAATAATATTTATTTATGTAACAAGAGGCCATGTACAAACAAGTTCACGTTATGTTAATTTTGTGACAAGAGATTTACATCAATGGTTGTAATTCACGAAGAATTAAGGCTTGTTTCATAATTTTACAACAGTTTGTAATTAAATGTATATTTGTTGCTGACAATAGACAATAAAATGTACTACTAGAGTTAGGTGATTTTGATAATATGATGGTAGATATGGTAATCTAAGATGTGAATATAAAGGACAGTTATATTACAATATTCACAAATTTGATCTTTTCTAAACAATTTATTCTTCCTATATTTCTCCGTATTAGTAAGATTGTTCTTGACGTGAAAAATACCTTCAGATAATCTCGGGTGTATGTAATTCAGTAAAATATATTTCTAAGTAACAATAACATATATTCCTCACACATATACCATTTTTTTGGTGTGAATGAATCTTTCAGTCTTACGACAAACTTGCTGTAGAAACCATATATTATTTTCTAATACTGGTATTTGTGATATTGAAACCGCTGTGGGGTACGTTGATTGTAAATTACTTAGCCCCTATGCCGAGAATGGCCTACTCATTGTCCTATTCCGAAATCAAGTTAGGACGTTGGAGGTAATTTATTTCGAATGAGTTAAAAAATAAAATAAAAAATAAAATAATATATGTATATCTAGAGTCAATATCTACTGCTGTATATATCGTTTGACCCATTTAGTGGTTAATTTGATTGTTCTACCATTGTGATGTCATTGCTGTAGATATCGCTTGACCCAAATATTTGATTGTTCTACCGCTGTGATGTCATCACTACCATTGTGATGTCATAGCATTGCTATGAAGGAAGTCAGTGCAGATGCACAGCAGCCTAAACATTGACTTCACAGTTAAATCTTTATGATGTGTCATTTTTCTTCTTAAATGACTTGAAAATGATATTGGGTGATAAATAGAATCTCACCATCGTGTCTTGGAATATCAAATATATCAACACTCGTCGATGAAACTTATTAAATCATCAGCAAAGCCTCGGATTTCATAACTTTCACGATTCGTGTTGATATTGTTGATATTCCAAGAGACTTGGGTGAGATTCTCTATGTGTTTTGTTACTTATGATTGTCAATATAAGGAATGACCTCATTAAGCTCGAAAGCAAGTGGGGTCACGTGAGCAAATTTTCTAACAGCATTGATTGTTCACCCATTGTGATGTCATCACTACCAAGCGCATATACAATAAAATTATAGAATCTCGCAACTTGAGCGTCATCTTTAGTTTGATTGCTACAATCACATCCGGTGCCCACAAAGTGCACATCCGGTGCCCACAAAGGAAAAACGTTCAAAAGGATATAATATACCGGTACCTAATCGAAAGATAAAACAACCATGATGTTCCCAGTCATTACATCAATATAGCTACAATCTACTTAAAATCATATCTCGTTTTCCTCCTTTGGGAATTCTTTGACAAAACATAACGACTATCCATGATATCTGAGCTTCAGTTTCGTATCTGATTTTAATGAGATTGATATAGTAATTACTGATGTCAGATGGTCCTCAATTTATTTTTTAACTGTGGACAGAAAGACCTATAGATGGTGAATATTATACATTTAACTCTATCGACGTCTCCATGAAGCTGTCATCCTCTGCCTTACACAGGGTGAGCCATTCATTTTATTCATTTCACTGAACTGAAATTCTACGAGTTGTTGGTAAAGGAAGTATATGGGACAGCAGAAGCATTACGGAGACGAAGCTACTTTGTCTAACAGAAAAGGAAGAGCAACTTGTTCTTTGTCAAAAAATTCTTTATTAAAAACTATGCATGCTACATGCCAAAAAATAAATCATCAAATTTCAACAACAGTATAAAACCTACTGAATAATATTTCTATCGATATTAATCGCCTACAGCTGAAATTTGTTAAATAAAATGACACTTTCAAAATTGTCAATTATAACAATGCATTCCTGATTGAAAGACCAAATATAATCATTTTAATATTATTCAATCATCAATATGTCTATATATTAATTGAAACACCTAAAATTGTACATGCATATAAAACCGATTGCTTAAAAACATATTCCAAATGATTTGTGAAAATAGTATCGTAAAGCTCTAAATTTGATCATGTTAACAGCAGTATATGTTAGTATGTCTCTACATAAAGTATAAATGAGTATGAAACATCAGCAGTGTAGAACAATTATACCAGTTTTGAGGGCTGGGATACACGAATTCTACAATTGTTCCTCTGTTAACGCAATGATTCAAACATACCACAGAGTAACGGTGAGCATTTTCAGACAAATCGATGGTATACCTAGCGCTACAATAAGTGACAACCGTAGTGGTGTGTACTGATTTACAATAAATGCGATGCTAAGTTTGCTTTTTGAAACTGGCGCCAGATCTTGCATTTATATCATCGTGTTCAAAATTGCATCTATATTGCACAGAAACGCAGATATTTAGAATATGTCAAGCTTTTTCGTCGACCAGATCCCATACATTTCAAGCTTTTATTTAAGGCATTCAGCATTATAATATACTTTTCCATCTTTTTTTTCTCTTTACAAATATATATAAAAACAAATTTCAAATTGTGGTGCTGTATCATTATATCGTTAAATAATTCACAAGCCGAATCGAAAAAGAAATATTTCTTTAACCGATTTTAGACATGCATAAGAAATAATACACAAATAAACAGAAAAGTTGTTAGCCGAAGACGAAGACGATATTTAAAAGTAAAGAAGAATAAGATAACACTCAATTTCTTCAGTTGAAAAACTGTTCCAAGTATTGATAAAGGACTAATAACTATAATTTGCTGTCACATTTTCCATCTGATTCATGCGAGGACGACACCGGTGGTATGATACAGACTGGTCTCCCGCCTGTTGGTCTCCAGACCAGCATTTGGGCACTATTGGCGTTCGGTGGTACCAGAGCACATCGAGGAATTGGCACGTTCTTCTCCAGGATCTGAGGTTGTTTCGGGATTGATGAACTGACCAGACACGCCCTTTCGCCCACCTCTGCTTTTGGATTGACTATTATGTCCAGTTGCATAGACCATTGGATAGTGGTTAGGATGTAAGACTTACTGATGGTCTGGTTCCACGCTACAAGCCACACGTAGAAACTTTGGTCGCGGATAATGCGAGTTAGATTGGGGTCGACTTGATTACGATTGGCAGGGTTGCGCCATGTCACATGAGGATGGAAGTTGTCGTTCATGGTGATTGTAGCTCTCTGTGGGGTTTTGCTGGGACCTCTGAATATCACGGTTTCGTTTCTGGAACCGTACCATGGGTAATGTCGTCCATCGCAATCGCTAATCATTACCTGACGACCGCTAGTAAGCTCTGGGAATTCCCAGCTAGTGTATCCATCGTCACCATATTGGTTATGAAACAGCATATCCGTGCAGGCCTGGATCCATCCCACCTTCCATGTCTCGGCATCTTCTAAGCGGGCCATTTCAATATTTGCGGTTGCCCTGAAATTTGGTGTTCTGTATTTGAGGACAGCTGGTGAACGTTCATCGATAATTGTGGGTTCATTGTCAATGTTTGCCGCAAGGCTGACAATCTTTATTTGTGTAGAAGCATTCCTTGGTGCCGACACAGCAATGTTGGACAGTTTCTTGCTGGAAGTCGATCCAACTAGTCCCATGTCACCAATGGCGAGATCCATGAGAAAAAACCGCACCGCGGCCCAATACTGCTAACCTCTACTTCATATGGCAAAACGGTTGTAAACATCCTCCATGTTGGTTTCGTACCTAGACCCCCCCTTGCTACCTTCTATGACGTCATCAACTATAATTAACGTCATCGCCTAATGAAAGTTCACGTCACAATATGGTATCTAGAATGGTGACCAAGCGGTCAACATTGTAAAAACGTCGGGTCGATATTTGCCTAAAATATAACAATCTGATATACAAACCTAGTATGTTTATTCTTCTGTGTTATAGGACATTGATCATAATCATTTAAAATATACTTAATCGTATTTGGTTTCCAAGAATCAATGCTCTATAGATCTAGGCACCGGTGTTTCCCGAAACAAAGTATTGCCACTATTATATGTTTCTGCTAGAGCAAAATGCACATGGAGCCTAGACCTCTAGGTTTCAACTAGATCTATTGTTTCCTAAAACATTTATCTGCTAGCAGGCCAATGCACAAAAAGAACTATCGTCACATATTTACTAATTGTTAGATTCTACCATTACACGGTCACCGTATTAGTTGTCCTTGTCAAAGATGTTTCGTCGAAAATGTTTGGATTCTTTATGAATTTTACATTTTTTTTTAGAAAACGAGTATTATATCCTTATCGTTTAAAAAAAAATCGTTCCGATTGGGTAAAACAGGAGCTGCATTATTATAATTAGGTCTTAGGTTAACCCTCACCCCGCTACCTGGGGCCTTTGAGGCCCGGTGTCCCATTCAAACTCTACGTACAACAAGGCACAGGACTTTGAATAATTATAATAAGATGTTATATAATCTATCTATATAATATATCTAGATAGATACATTATATAACATTTTATTATAGTTAATCAAAGGCCTGTGAATAAGGTACCGGGGTGAGGGTTAATGAAGAAATATGAAAACATTCCACTCATATCTGTAAGTGTCCTACCTTTCACAGTCTACATTTCTCACTAAATAAAAGTAAATGTATAGAACTAAATATTTAATTATGGCATACCTAATATATACTCAACAAAATATATTAAGGGCCGGTAGATATTTTGTGGGGAAGCTTTCTACCAAATGTTCGCTCGATTTGAGGAACCTGGTGCCATTGTTCTTCATATATACGTCTGTAGGTTCTTGAAGAGTGCCTGTAGCCTGTAGACGTTTGGAAATGCTTCCTTGTTAAAATTATATAAACCAACATTTATATATCCAAAATGGCTACTGGCACGTAATTAATTTAATGGAGTATATTTTTTCCTATCTATATAGTTAACGTAATGTAAACTATATAAGCCAACTATTACTTGCCACAATTATATAGCCCGTTTAATCTGTCCTTAATTAATGCTACACAATCGGTAACTTGAACATTGTCATCTAAATAATATCGGAACCGCAATTGAATGTATTTGTAGGTCAATAACCCAGACGAATTGATAATATCCGATGGTTATGAAGGCCTATATTTTATCAATGTGTATCGATATATTTGATATTAAAAAGATAATATTAGAGTGAAATCATATTTTTCACACAATATTATTCCAAAATCAATTAGGTAGACGTTGCACACTGAAAGGTTTCAATGAGTGCAAACCAAGTAGGCCCACATAAACATCAACATAAATATGCAATTGTTCTTTGACTTTCTTAAATTGGTATCGTGTTAAAATCGTTTAGATCTAAATGTGAATTTCTAGTTACAACAAAAGATGTAATTTATATAAATTTGTTTATTTATTATATATCGACCTAGATCTAGCCCACTGTAAACTATATCTATAGATTATTCAGTGATGTTCGTGCATTTTACATAGATATATATTTTTTCTAAAAGAGAATCTAAAAGGGGGAAAAAATATCAGGATAAGACAGAAACCAGTACGAACACAATGTTGCATCATGGGATACATCTCGTAAATTCTTTTCAAATAGTTGGAACATGTTAGCTAAAACATATTTTTTTACATTCTAGAAGCGTATTAAACAATAAATAATTAAAATTAATTGACAAAAGTTCATATGTATAAATTTGTGTTACATTTAAGTCCGTGAATTTCCGTAAAGAAGAAAGTGGGTTAAAGCCTCTAACACTCAGAAATATTTAACTACCAAAATCCTAATATTTCTCAGTTATTTTGTACACTTTACACATTTCTGAATTTGTTTAATATTATATATTTAAAAACAATTACCTTAAATTCTAACGGCAATAAGGATTCTGCAAATCGAATATAAACTTTGGCTTCAAGATGAATGCGAATAATGGCGGGAGACCCCCTGCGAAGCGAGAGGAAAGTCATGGTTTATTTGCGGCCGCCTGCCATTGCCCGCTCTCAATACCACAACTCGCAAATCGCCATTTTGGTAGCGGGCGCTCTGGGGACTTTGTTCCGGATGCATGCGGATACTTTGTGCATAATACAACCCAGAAGGTATGAAACGACAATTTGTTGTCATAACCTTCTTGTTCGTGGACATGATTTCGTCTGCTTTTGTCGGTTTAGAAATCGGGTGGATGATATTAGCGTGAGAATCGAGGAAATTGCCGTGTTGCGGGCGAACCAAGAGTACAAACCACGAGGTCGAATGCGACGGTTTTTCTCGGTTTGACATGGAATTACTTAGTTGTTAAGGGATGAAAATGGTAATGTAACATCCGAAGTTAGCATTCAGTCCACAAATTAGACTGGCGCTGGTCAGTGGTGCCGAAATTTGATCACAATTTTGGTATTTCATTAGTAGGAGTTCTAAGATAACCTTCATAAATACATTACCCTCCAGTTTAAATGCACACACATTCGAATTAATCATAATTTTAAAGGGAATTTACATTCAAGAAAGTGGTTTATAGTTGGTGTGCACATAAATAAAATAGTAAACAAACAAATTGTTTGTCCATCGCTGTAATGCAATAATGTAGACTTTGTAAGGCCATGTAAGCATATTTTAAAATCTACCACAGGTGCACATTTTGGAGTTTTCTAGTTTAACAATCTGTGGATATTAGTATAGATCTTGTACACTGTTATTATTAAAAACAATGCCTATCAACTTAAATAATGACAAAAATATCTCAATTTAACAGATTTGTGTGCACATATTTAAGTATGACCATTGTTATTTTAAGCATATTTGTCTTTAAAACTGTAACCATGGTTACTGCAGGATGTCATAACTTGTAGTTTATAGTTTAAAGGGACTATACAGAAGGTGGAGCAGGGCTCAGTTTAGCGACTAATTTGGGAGCAATGGCGACCTTATTTTGCATTTTGCGACCAGTATTTCACTTATTTTAAGTGTTTCTAGATCTGCAGGAGCCAAATGGCTCCTTGGAAAACTTTGTAACTTTGAAGCCTGTGGAGGGTGTTCCAAATACAGTGTTGACTTGTCTACAGTGTCGGTTATTAATAATATTATATAATATATAGAGCCATATTTGCAGTGTCATTTGTTATTATTATTGCTCTTATGTAATATATAGAGCCATATTTGCAAGAATCCATTCTTTCAAAAATCAATTGCCCAACAAAATCATCAACATAAATGGTTTATTCTAGCAATCAGTTACAAAATTATGTTTTGCACACATGCAATTGCAGAAAATGACATCACATGTTAACAGGTTCTGAATCGCCATAATACGTTCAGTGTGAACATACACAAACCAGGAATAGAGCCGATCTACTGAGAAAATATAATTGTACGATTTTATGATCAAGCTCAAATTGTATATGGGGATTTGTGAACAAATCCTTGAGTTTGTACTCCGAAATGTTTCGTAATCTTGGGGCCTGATTTGATTAGACATTCATGATTCAGCTGACAGTTATCATTGTATTTTTTTTTCAGCTACAGGACAATGCACTATGTCCTCCGAGGCTGCCTTGGAACATAACTACGGTCAGCAGTTGGCGAAACCTTTACACATCCAGGGACTTGAACACTCGCTCAACCTCACTCCTCTCCTCAGCTACGTGGAAAATCTGCTCACGGAACCAGTTGTACACAGGTGTTGTATTTGCCCAAAAATATTGTCGTTTCATTTTATTTTGACACGAAAAGGCATTGCATTATGGTTAAATCACATTCAAATGTATACTGTAATTTCTTATGGCTGAAACTGATTTCAATTCCTGTAGTGATTGTTGAGCAACAATTCACTCAATCGTTGAAGTTATGATTATGGTTGCAATGTTTTGTGTTTGATTTAATGGTGATCTTGTAATACAAAGTCTGATGATTGAAGGTGTTCAAATATGAGTTGCTACTTAAATAGCTCATGAGGAATTCAACACGGGCAACAGGCCTGTTTTTCACGAAAGTGTTGTACCTGTAGTCGGTGTAAATCAAGGTATATGTCATTTCCCGCTGTAGTAAAAGAATGGCACATGCACAGATTTAGGCCAGGACCGCTGTACAACCATTTTATGAAACACAGGCCTATTGCTGAAATATACATTGTCTGCTAAAAATACCAAATCTGCATTCAAATACTGTCAATCAGGAAATTAATGAGTCACTAATTTAATGCGACATCAAGCTTTTGGACATAAATGCGACAACAATTAAATGCGATTGACCAGGCCTCTATTCATGTTTTTTCCTGGACGTAACTTTCATTATTTTCCATAATGCGTAGGAATGAAATGCGGCCATAAGCCAATCGCACTTTTTGCATTAATATCCTGCTCGTATTAATTTCCTGGTTTACAGTAAACAGCAATTTTTTCTCGTGTTCAGTGATGGAACCGATACAGATGGTGAGACTGACACCCTTAAGCCATGTTTGAAGGACGGTGATGGTGACAAGGTCTTGAATGGCATCACGATTACTGAAGATGGTACGGACTATACTGTATACAATATATACATAATTATTTTATATTGTTAGCATTTTTACAAAATACACGTTTGAACATATTAAGATAGCGTGATGATTTTCCATTAATGGTTTAATGCAACATTCAGCTCTACATATGTCGCAGGTTTCTTCAAGCGCTGAGCCTTAAACTGACACGCCGTGATTGATATAAGTGAAAGAATCTTGAAAGTGGCTCGAAGCCCTAATTCCAAAAATAATAATTTAATTGGTTTAAGATTTTGTTGTCAGTTTCTTGAAAGAATTAATTTAATTTTGATGTAAAAATTGAAAGGTTCTGTTCTATTTACAGAGAGAAGGGCTGATAAAACGAGACTGTACAACTTCAGCAAGGTGAAAAAGAGTCGCAAGTGGTTGAAGGTACGTTACTTATATATTGGTATTTTCGCATTGAATAAAACTTGATAGCGATAGATCATCACATATGGGGGAAATATTCCCACTGTGACGTAAAGCACTAATTCAATCAATCAACAAATCATGTTGGACTGGAAAAGAAATTTACAGATTAAGTGTTATTGATTAGTGACAAAGACTTTTTATTGACCCTTCCAGTAAAATTTAAAAAAAATGTCTTTCAGAATATTCTACTGAGCGATAGTTCGTCCGATGACGATGAAGACCGGCCCATCAGCCAGGAGGAGCTGCAATCTATGCTCAAACTCCACAAGTTTCAGAAGAAACACCAAATGCATTTCTACCAGGATCCAGCGGTGAGCAAAATGTTAATCTTGGTTCAGCATATGTTGTAAACAACCCATAGCATACCCTAAGATTTAACAAATTTGAAAATGTCCACATAGCTTTCAGTGTCCCGGCATGCGATTCACAAAATGGAATTGTCATGTATGGGTGAAATATTCAAATTGCGACGAAAAACAATAACTCACTCATTTAGTCCTGGTCTAAGCAGGAAATGACATAAAACCTTGATTTAGGCCCTGACTACACAGTACGACCCTTTAATGAAAGGCAGCTGACATGTGTGTGTGTGTGCAACTAATGCCAGGTTTCTAGCATTAGGGATGGAACTTAACTTTAAAACGTACTCGCCCGAATAATGATATATATAACAAAACATGAAATTTCTGCTAGCCGGAAGGATACATTTAACATTAGGGGAAGTAGATGGGAACTTTTAACATTATCCATATGAAGACATACTATTCAAACTCTTTTAGTCAATGGTGTTTGTAAGACCAGGGTTAGAAGTTCCAAATTTCCCTGTGGCACGAACCATTTCTCCTAATGTTAAAGTATCTTACGGGCTAGTAGAAATTTCTTGTTTTGTTATGTATATCATTATTCGGGGGAGTACGTTTTAAATTTAAGCTCCATCCCTGAAGATACACTTTAGATATTAACAGTCTGTGTTTTATTTGATACATTGAAATTGATCGGAATGAACGTTTACTGAATTCTGTCGTGTGGTTTGCTTCATTCAGTTACGGCAGTACCAGTATTACAGTACAGGCCTTCTTTCCAACTATGACAAATATCCTGAGCACTTCAAGACGTTTGCTGGGCCCAGGAAGAAAATATCTAAAGAGCAGAAGAAAATGGAGAAGAAAGTGAAAGGTACACACATGCAGTCTGATTTACAATATCCTTAATCTTGTGCTGTAGTCGGTCTCGTTTGGGTGAAACATTCCCACTGCGACGTAAAATACCTATTCAATCAATCTATATAATCTTATATTACCACTATATTTTTTATTTGGCGTGCTGTGATATTTCTTATTCGTTGATTTACAATTTCAGCCAAGTTAAAGAAGTTGAAGAAAGAAAAAGATGGTGAAAATGGCGATCTGGAGGTTAGCTTGTTATTGTGTTTTGAAATTTTCCCCCCAACTTTCGTAAACTGATAAATCCCTGACATGAGCGAAATATTTAAAACGCCTCTTTTAAAAAAACCCATCAAAACACCATGTTTTGTTTCATTGTTCAGAGTCTCTGATGTTGATTTTGCAGTTCATTTCAGTGATTCAAAGCATAGGTGAGGTTGACACTGTTGAGATTGACCCCGCTATTGGCCATGCTATTGGCCATGCTATTGAATTCTATGATTCAGAGCCTAGGTGACATCGACCCAGCTATTGACCATGCTATTGACGTCTATTAATTAGTTAATTTGGTGCTTAACGTCGCAGCGGGATTCTTTCACCCATAGACATTGATTTTTTTATATTGAATTCTATGATTCAGAGCCTAGGTGACATCAACCCCGCTATTGACCATGCTATTGACTTCTATTAATTAGTTAATTTGGTGCTTAACGTCGCAGCGGGATTCTTTCACCCATAGACATTGATTTTTTATATTGACTTCTATGATTCAGAGCCTAGGTGACATCGACCCAGCTGTTCTAGAGATGTTATTGCAGCAGTCTCGAATGGCTAAATCGGGAAAGAAGAAAAAGCTCACTCCAGAACAAGCCGATATCAAGCGCAGGAGAATCTGGATGTCCATAGTCAAAAAAGAAATACCAAAGGTACGTGTCCATTAAGGCTAAAAGAACTAGTCGAGTAGTCGACGATTACTTGAGATAGCCGACCTTCGATTGTTACGAGACGTAGTCGACTAGTGGGGCTATTTTCTGTATACCAGTCTTGTATGGGTGAAAGATTCCCGCTGTGACGTAAAACAATAATTCACTCACCCATTCACTTCTGTATACCATTGATTAGCTGTTGACAAATGAGTGCAAGTAAATTTAGCATATACGTATACGTTATTTATTACCACAGTACATTAACAGTACCAAAAAAGAGTAACACCAGATCGTAGATACATGCTCAAAATGAAAGTTTGTATGCATGCATGGTATACCACAATGCATAGGTTGGCGCACACTTCCGCTAGTTTTATGCAAAATTTGTAAAACGATTGCTGAACTTACAACTCGATTAGATTTAGACGTTAAATCACATATTTAGCTCAATGCATTTTTAAATGTCAAAATTTAGTTCTTGATATTCTCGGTTAGTGCGCAGGAATTTCCTCAACGCTGCGACGTAAAACAATAATAATAATAATAATCACAGGTTTACTGCAAGACTCGGCACTACTACCCTAAGTACCGTATACCAGGAAATATTCGAGTCAGGAAACTTTCGAGGTATTCAAGGTTAATTTGTCAACCTCAAACTAATTATACCCACAAAAGTTTCCTGATGCCGTCAGGTTCGAAACCAATCTAACATGCATGAGAGCCTCGTGCGCGTCAATATAAATATCCGTTTAGACATGCGCAGTTGTCAACGTT
>JAUTBT010009606.1:0-24705 GCA_032361225.1 Lepetodrilus schrolli
TTTACTGCAACATTCAGCGCTACGGATGTTGCGGGTTTCCTCCTGCCCTAAACTGACAAGTCTGATATAAGTGAAAGAATCTTGAAAGCGACTTAAAATCCCATTAAAAAAACAAAGCAAAAAACGAGAATGCTTGAACTAGATGAAATTATATTCTTCATAAATATGGTAAATTTACTCACACAAAAACAAAAACAAACTTTCAACCACACAAATGCACACCAATGTTTGGGCATGTTTGCAAGCACTATGGAACTTTATTGAATGCTAACTTTTCTGAACACAGACCAGCTAGTGTATTCAGAGCATGTTACTGTGCATCCTAGAATCAGTAATAGGATTGGATGCTTAGTGTCATGATAGTGGCAGGGGCTAAAGGGAGTGACTGTATTAGTATTTCAAGACTGTACGATTGCTGTGATACAATGCTAGTCTGATATTAAATACATTATTACACCCCCAATGAAATGGTCTAGCAATGAATGACTAAACTTGATGTTTTTCAAGATCATCAACGCGTACAAGCAGAGGATTGTTTTGAGGAATGAAATGAAAAAAATCTATTGCATTATTGGTCATTGAAAAAAACCACCATTCCATACATTATTCTATTTCGCCAAAAATTGCATCTTCGCAAATGGGTGAAAGATTCCCGCAGCGACGTTAAACTCCATAATCACTCGCCAAAAATTGCCTCACAAGGAACCCACCATTGTGTTTCAGGATCATCAAGGAGTACAGACAGAAGATGGGCACGCTGAAGAGGAACCAGCAGCGTGAGAAGAAGAACAACGCTGAGCTGCTGGAGGAGGCGAGAAAAAGCGAGAAGTCGATGACGGAGGACGCCACGCTGCTGCAGACGGACATGAGGGCCAAGGGCGAGCGTATCGAGGAGTTGGAGGAGGCACTGAGGGAGAGCGTGAGAATCACGGCGCAGCGGGAGATGGACATGGCCGAGCAGAACAACCTACTGGAGGAACTAAAGATAGAGGTGGGTGGACGGTGGGTGGATGGTGGGGGTGAAGGTGCGGCGGTGGTCAGGCTGTGTGTCTGTAGTGTATTATCTCTTTCAATACTGCATGTTTTTTGCACTAACGTCAACTGTGTACCACCCATGGCACTGTTATTATTAATTTCACTATTTCAATAATACATACACATATTAACAATACAATTTTAACTACAAACTATATATATATATATTCATTCATTAATCAATGTTTAGTCTTACATTGCCTGTCGCAATAGTTTATCGAAAAACCTTTATGCACAATCGTCATCTTCTAATTTCTTAATTGCTAGAAAAATACTGCAGCCTACAGTCCAAGGGAGGCAACTCTTGTTCGATCAATGATTGATTGATAAGTGTATTTCCGCAGATCGACATCTTGAAGGTAGACCAGAGCTCGCTGCAGCACACGAAGGCAGACCTGACAGCGAAGGTATCGGGGATGACCAAACACCTGGAGGAGAAAGATGGCCGACTACGCAGGATGCAGTCTGAGAGACACAAACATCTGGAGGAGGTCTTTGAGATGAAGTAGGTGTACCATTAGGATGGAAGCTTAACAATAACACAAATAACAAAAATTAAAACTTAATCAAACGAACCTCCTCTTCCTCCCTCCCCATGTCAATTTTCTGTGGGAATCCGTCAACTTATTTGTCCAGGGGTCGATATATTTGCACGGGACGTGGCTTGGGGCTTGCAGCCCCCAGACCCCAGGCTTGTTTTCTGCTGAAATCACTTTTGTCTGTTGCCATACTTGGAATAAAACCTACGAGCCCCACTGCTGATTCAGAGATGAACATTTAACCAACACAACCATCCGGTCCTCACAGGTTTACTGCAACATTCAACGCTCCGGATGTTGCAGGTCTCCTCCTGGTGTAAACTGACAAGCCATGATATGAGTGAAAGAATCTTGAAAGTGGCTCAAAACCCAAATTCCCCCCCAAGATAAATAAATACATTAAAATGTATGAGCAAAATAATCTTGAAAGCAATTCAACATCCCAATCCAACCACAAATTAACAAGTCATTTCATCTTTTAACCTATTGAAATTGTTGCTCGGTCATGATATGGTCATGATATTCCCGATGGCTACATGCTAGAGATTGTTGACATTGCAGACAGGAAGCTATCCAGGCTGCCATCTGTGAGAAGGATGCCAACATTGCACTTCTGGAAATGACCAGCACGAAGCAGAAGCGGAACACAGAGGAGATAGACCGCCTGGCCAAGGAGAAGGAGAAACTGGCTCAGCAGCTGAAGGAACTCGTGAGTTGTGGTTGTGATTACAGGCTTTAGGCTTAGTAACACCGAGCATGATTTAACGATAACAAGATTGTCATAAAATGTGTTATTATGAGTGCAAAATGTAGTACCCGGCCCAAAGATTACGAACCTTTTTTTAGTACAATTTCATGCTGAAGCTCAAATTATATATTTTGATTTATGAACACAACTTTGAGTTGCACATGAAATCGTCAAGAAAACTTCATAATCTCGGAGCCTGGTCATGCTACAATGATAACAATAATAATATTTGTTCGTGCGATCACTACAGTGAAATGAAATTCATGTTTTTCTCGTTGGGATTAGTGTGACCCCAGCTTTAGGATGTATATGATGTGCACGAGCTTTCAAGCTCTTCTCTGAACTTGTGAGTTGTGGTGTTGCATCCAGTGTTTGTATAGTATATAGCCACTAGCTTTCAGCCCTCCTCTCCGAGAACAAAAATGGTTCCATCTCTCACAGTGATATTTTCAATAATAATAGTAATAATGATAATATTATTTCTAGAGCGTGCCATCCACCATTACATGTCGTCGCAAATGGGCGACAGATTCCCGCTTAAACTCCACAATCACTCCCCACTCCCCACAGTGCATTCATGGTCTTTTGTCTTGCATCGGTCATTTCCATTTAAATAATTAGCTCATTAATGACGTTGGAGAATTCAATTTAAAAGTAACTAATATTCATGCCGTATTTATTTGCTATTTTCCCCAGACTCAGAATCGGATGAGACTCATCCACAAGGAGCATCATGGGAAAGATGAGAAAAAAAGGTCACGGTCAAAGTCTTCGGGTTCCAGGAATCGTTCCACCACACCGGAAACGTCCGATCCATACGTCCTGACTGCCCCAGATGCATCACTCATGGAGCCGTGATGTGTCACTGATGGACCCTTGATGTGTCACTCTTGAACTCATATGTCACTGATGGGCCCTTCATGACCAGGGTACTTCATGTCTCAACACAGCAGAAAAGCTTTTGCCAAAGTTCATGACTCGAGCCTGAACAATCTGTCTTCTAGTTTCTTCAGGAAAAATCAAAATGTTCTCAACCTGTCTTCAGATTTCTTTTGATTATAAGTAATAATTAACTCAGTTTCATATATTGTATACTTTAGTTTATCAACTATAATAATTTTATAGGTACTTGAATTAACAATCATATTACGAATTTTCTTAGGTATTTCTGACTTTTCTGTCATTAACTTTTGTTCAAGATTTTCAACTACATTTTCTCGATTCATGTGTCGGATAATCGTCATCAGTTTCAAGTTCATATACACTTAAATAGGCTGGACCTTGACCTTGACACTGTTTCATATTTATTACAAATCTTTAATTTTGGTTTACACATTTTATCTAAACTTCAGTTTCATGCTGTACAATTCCATCCATATTGAAAATCAAAATTACAAAATAGAAATTCGGGAATTTAACCCCATTTCTTTATGAATCGGTCACAAGGAATAATATTGCAAAACTGCTGACATGTTTTAACCCAAAACCTTTCTTCCCATTCTTGCCAAGACATTGCCTGAAAATTAATATTAAAAGCATACAATCATGGTTTGTCGACATATTTCATGATCAAATGTATTTTACCTGAAAGTATGTACATTTGATTTGTCTACACAAGTATATTGGGCAACGAGCTACATTTTTATGCATGTCCCACTGGTTTTCAATTTTATTTTTTATCTCACAATTTTTAATACATCGAGATAAGAAATAGGAAAATATTAAAAACCAGTGGGACTTGCGGAAAATGTATCTTGTTGCCCAATATACTTGTGTAGACCAATCAAATGTACATAATTTCAGGCAAAATACGTTTGACCATGAAATATGTCGACAAACCGTGATTGTATGCCTTTAATATAGAAATTAAATTAAAGAGATCTCACCTACTGCTGTCCTCCAATGATAACAGTTCTCCCTCGTACTTTCAATTTTACCCGCTGTTGTTTAACCAATTGCATTAGAATATTACGTTGTGCATTATTTTGTGGACGACTGCGCACAGATACAAATTTAATTCACTGGATTATTACTTAATATGCATTAAGCCTTATATTCTCAGTGGCTGCCTCACTTAGTTGGCTCAATTAAATATACTTGGCCAGGATTATTAAGATTCTCAGGAATCTGTTGTCATAGTTACTGTCTGTATGTTAACACTCGCAGTTATGTAGCCTTCTATCAGACATTTGTTTCATGTTTGGCACACTACTATCCTTCAGACATATTTGTTTCATATACTATCATATTCTATTTTCATTTTCATCAATTACAATCATCATTTTCTTCTTTTTATTTTTCTCCAAAAAAACCCCCAATGTGTTTAACCCTCACTGCTACACGAAAACTGACAAAACACTGGAATTTATCCAGAAACGGTTAACTACATAGTGAAACTTGGGTTTTAGGTGATTTATTTTCTATCATTATTTGATACTGAAATCTATCTCAAATTTATCTAGAGGTGTTCATCCTTTTCACAAAATGTCAATGCATGTTAACTTTTTCATAATACATAATACGAATACCAGTGAAATTCTAAGTTGGAACATACAACTTTCACCACACTAGTAGTGGGCTGATGCATTTCATGACGTGTTGTTAATTCATAAATTTGACAATTTCATCGTCACCATAACAACGTAATTTGTTGTTTTCCATAATGATTTTATTTTGCTTTATAATTCCATGATTATTTGCTCTATTAATTATTGTATTTCATTTGTTCTTCAGAATTGAGAATTTCCTGATTCGTGCAAACTTACACCGAGTCGAATGACTATAGTTTGATTCACCCGCAATGCTATGAATATTAATTTTTTCGTAGTCAAGATTCTTTCTTTTGATGTCAGCACTTGATTACTTTTCATTGTATAATAACACTGCACTGTGTTCTCAATTAACTGATATGTCTTTATATTTGCATACATATATTTTATCATAATTGCACATGATCTGATAATCTTTCTTTTTTTCTGTTTATTTTAGGATTAGTTGATTTATTTCCATGGTGCTGTACTTGTATTTCTTGTGGCTGCCATTTGTTTGCGTACTGCCAAGTGCTATGATTAGTAAAGTCAATTGAGACTTTGTGTATTGCACCAGTTAGTGTGTAGCCATTCATATACCAAGTCAATGTAAAGGAAACCCAACTGCATTATTAGATTGCTATGGAAAATGTTGCGTCTCCCATGAGTGTACATATGTGTCTCAAATCCCTGGGGAGTATGAAGATGTGTATTGCGATGTCAAGGTTTTGAATATGTTATGCCTTAAAATGTCTTGTGTTGTTTGAGATGCAGGAAATATTCCTCGTTCTTGTTTGTCTGTGTAAAAAGACGACCTATTGGAGTGGCCTCTCTCTCTAAAGTAACGTTGTCGCCGTGTGATATTTTACATATAACCCACGTACTTAAATCACCCAGTGTCAAGTGCAGGATCGTTCAGTCACCATAGCTACCCATGAAGTCGTTATACAGCTAGTTATTCTGGGTAAAAATCCTTCCATTTGATGTGAGCCTTTCAGTTTCACCAATCAGAATTGTTTGGTTGGACTTGCGATGAGGTTTGCGAGTTTTATGTAGAAATAGATTTGTGCAAAAGGGGCCTTGATGCATTATAGAGCCAAGTTGATAAAGTCGGCCCGATGCTGACGATAGGCTACTTCAATGTTCTTCAAATATCTGTGATGATGCAAGTGTTCTTATCCCAATGTAAGTATTAGTTGATTGTTTATTGGCAAAATTTGTGATGGTAAAATATTACAGTTAAATGATATGTAGAAAATATGTATTGTGAATGTAGCATTTATAAACAGTGATGCAGTTTGATTATGCGAAGGACATTTTTAATACACGTTTTCATGCTGGTGTTTTAATCCCTTTTGAAATGATGCATTCTTCTTTTTCCTGGGCTTTTTTTTTTGTGTTTTTTTTGTGTGTTGCTTTTTAATGTCTCTAAATAATACTATTTTGCATGTAATTTAATTTATGTATTTCACTATCAAAAAGTATATTAATGATTTTTGTCCACACATTTTTATAATTAGTAATTAATTTACTAAATGACATTGTAATCGTCGCGTATGTGTGAAATATTCCTACTGCGACGTAAAGCATTAATTAATAAATTCATTCATTCTTTCAATTTCAATTTAAACAAAATTTAATTCAAGTTCAGTGGAATGCATGATGATAATACTTGTTTTGTGAATATCAAACTACTGCATCATTACAATTGAGATTACAATCATTACAATTAACCATTTTCAGTTCGAGGTTGAAAAAGCCTGGATAGAAAAACTCTCCAAACATAATTTATTCTCGTAGAAACGGAGAATTGTGGTTGCTTAATTGTATACAGTTTACAAATCAAAATCAATAATTGCTATGGTTGGCATTATGTATACTTTGTATTGTGTTACATTGTGCTATGAGTTCCAGTAATTATTTTCAAATTAATTTGCAAATCAAGCCCTTCATTTGGAAACATGACTGAATGTGTTATTGTTGATGTGCATAATTGACTGTTTGCACAGAGTGTACAGTAAAACAACATCTAGTGATGTTGGTCTGTGAAGGCTTCAACATGTTCCCTGAAGTGCAATGTTAAACATAGTAGTTTAGTGTTAAGAAGTGTTAAGAAGTGTTCATTGTTTTAGTAAAACAACCTCCAGATGTTCATGATACCCAAGGTTATGTTTTTACATATTTATGCGTGTGTACAGTCTAGTATTTATCATTGACTAAAGGAGATATACAAAAAATTCATGAACTAATTCTCTATTGAGGAATAATAATATTAATCTATAATAATAATAATAATAATAATAATAATAGTAAATTTTAGTTTTTGTTACTCAAGGTCCATTGAATGAGCACAGCACTATGAGAGATGCACCTACCTATTCTTATATCACAAATTACAACTCATGTAGAACTATGATCATTATGTTGAATTGGACCCAAGTTTCTAATTAACCTTTGTGTACCTGCCCTTACTAGTATACATTATCTATTGAAAATATCCAGATAAAATATAGAAAATAGCAGTCATTTCAGAAAATCAAAGATCATACATACTAGTATGGTCTCTGGTTTATAACAACATACACATAAAATGTGGACAGAGAGATCTGGAATAATTTGCACTATTTCATTGGCTGTCTGCAGATTATTGTTTTTATTAGCTAAATCTGTTGACCTCTGTTGGGTTAAATCTTTGCCTTCAGCAGGAAGAAGGTTAAATGAATATCACTTTTCATCATTGGATGGTACTACATGTAATTGGAGCACCTTGTGACAGGTTTTCATTCAATGAGGTTAGAGATAATAATACATGAAAGATTGCCGCAGTGACAATTATACACCATTATCACTTCTTATGTCTAGAATAATCCTGATATTCACTTGGCAAGGTTAATAGCTAGATCTATTTTATTTTATATTTACTGCTTTTATTTATACCTTTAAAACAAAGTATCTGATAAACTACCAAATACAGTAACATTCATAGTGCCATATATTTCATCATCAAAGTAAGTAATTTTGTATTTTACTATTGTTTATGAATTCATCTTACACAAATGTCGAGTGTTTTACATCATGTGTGTGATGCCTTGATACTTTAATTTTATGATATACTCAAAAAGATTAACTAAGATCCAGCAGATATTTTATGGGGAAACCATTTACCAAATTTTGGAACTCGTCTGTCTGCAAGATCTTGAAGAGTACCTGGAGCCTGTAGACTGGGAATTATTCGTTGTTAAAATAAACTTGTATGTCCAAAAAAGGCTAATAACCCTGACTTAATTTAAGTATGGCATGTTAGCATGTTTAAAACAGTTGACAAACATGTTTTTTACGTTCATTAACCATATTAACAAGGAGCTGGTCTCAAGAATATTTTTCATTTGAAGTCGCATTTTTTTTAAAGTGACTCAAACTCTAAATACATGTTTTATAAACCTAAAGAACTGATGATCCTACAAGAGTACAGTGATTTCCTTCCAAATGATCTGTTGTTGACTGCCCGGAAAATAAGCTATATATCGATAACAGATCATTTGAAAGGAAATCATTCACTGTGCTTGGTGTAGGATCATCAGTTCTTTAGGTATATACAATATGAATTTAATGTTTGAGTCACTTTAAGAAGAAGAAAAGGAGTATCATAATTTATCACTGAATGACATGTTGTATGGTTTTTGAAAATGTCATCACTTACATATAACTTTAATGAATCTTTTAATTTTTAATATGAATGCTTTTAGTGAAAGAAATCAACAGAATACCAGAGAATACCTCCACCTACATGATATTAAGGCAGATGGTGGGTTCAAAAGTGTTGATACATAATCAGTATTTTACTCCCACGTTTTTCACTAGTTTTCCATTAAACTGGGAAAAGGCCACGTGCAAGAGTTCTCTACTTCTTTTATGTTATAGTATACTCTGATATGTCATCATTGCAGCTTGATCCACTATCTATTGTGCATTGTGTTCTATGCTGAAGCTGCAGTACACACTATGCACTAGATTGTGCTACCAAGCTGCATGGTTCAAAAGTAATCCCTCGTGATCAGACACCATCAATAAATGGTTAAATACGCAATGTTTTGATGATGGTCAAATGTAAAAAGGAGAAACTATCTTGGGGGAATTCAGATAGCATAAAGTGTTTATAGTTTGGAAATGAAGTATTTGTAATTGATTATTTCAATTTGAACATTGTTAAACATTACAGCGCAAAAACAAAACCAATAAGAATTACCTCATCCTTACAAACCTATTATAATTACCGGTAGACTACATGTACCAGTATTTGTAGGAACCATTTTTACATCAATCTCGTATATTTATCTTGTATATCAAACTATATTATGTCAATCTCAGTATACATGGTATTTAATTTTTAGACACAGTGATGATAGGTCATTCTGGTGTAGCTTCTTCTGACCGTGTTTGGCTTTGTATATACTAGTATACAGGTTTACCCCCTCAAGCGATTTGTGTAGCAAGCGAATACTATTATGCCACTCATATAGAAAAACGTTGACTGTACAGCTCTCTATGTATTGTTTATGCATGCCATGAACACAACTATGTCAATAAAAATACTGAAATATATTATTTATCTTTTGTGTTTTATGTCGTCTTGTGCTTTTCTTTGAACTATGTGAATAGCAGTAAAGGTGCAAAGGAAAGATCACACATACTCCCACATACTACTACTACTAATAATGATAATTAGATTAAACCCAGTATCTTTATTAATTAAGTAAAACTAATTATTAATGTGAAAAACATGATATTTCTCAACTATTATTGGTCATATATTTAATATAGACTGCTTCTGAAAAGTACCTGTATGTTGGTCCTGAAGACCGGTAGTAATTTCACAACAGGAACCACCAGTAAGCACTGTACCCTTAGAATTGCCTGCTATACTGGAGGGTAGATGCCATGTATCTGTAATCCTAAAAGAACGCTCTAGATAATGACCAAATCCAGAGAATTAAGCCCGACCACTTTATGATGCTATTTATGTTGAAGCCAGAAACCGACCTCAAATTGTATTTAATAGCTTTCACGACTAGTGTATATATATTAGATATATCAAGACACTCGGGTGAGATTCTCTATTTATAATGGTAGCCCCATGAACCTGTAAAATAAATCTAATAATCCAATGTATAGCCCTACTATAAAGAGTATCTATAGAAACAGTGTAGGCTACAGTATCTATAGAAACAGTATAGGCTACAGTATCTATAGAAACAGTGTAGGCTACAGTATCTATAGAAACAGTGTAGGCTACAGTAATGACAAATGAACGGTTCAGAAACTATATATAGTTAATACATTAGTCCGCTACATTAATAACATGTTTGCATGTAGCGCTAATTGTGATAGCTAAAATGTAGACATATGCCTTGGTTGCCAATGCAAAGGGTTAATGATCATATTTGGCTTATTGTAGTTAGTCAGTGTAGTTATATGAGGGTCTACCACGATTAATAGGCTACTTCAATAGACCAAAATAGGCCTATAATATTATATGCAGCCACTGACAATCACGTGTTAAGGTATTGACTTTTGGTAGCTCCTCATTCCTTCATAATACAAGGAGATCCGTGCTTTATACTTCATTAATGTATTACTTCAATGCTGGTATACAAAGTTATTTACCAAGTCGGTATATCGCACACATGTTAGAACCTGTCTGTGACGTCAGACAATCCTTCGATTTGATTGGCTGAGCGGCATCAAGTAGAGACTTGCAAAGCTGTGTAGGTATATATAGATGCCAGGTACTACTGTACGGATGTGTAACGTGAAATTGTAGGGACTCCTCTCTTGCCATTAGAGCACACGGTACTTAACAACAGTTCCATCACCTCAAGGTAATACATTTAGTATTTCTTAAACTGTATGGTAATAAATGCATGTAGAAAACACCTGAAATGGATGAATTTAGTATACTAATTACTAGGCAGAAACGTATATTGATTAGTTGTTTTGCTACCCGGCAACATGCATTACTAGTAGATCCGTGAGATCTACAGTCGTAATTGTAATAAGCGTATGAACATATTTATTTTCGGACTAATACCTACTATTCCAAAACCTGCAAACGTAGAATGTTTATAACGATGAAAAATTGTGCAGGTGGTATGTTTTCATTGTATACGGTGCCAAATTCGCACCACCCCAACAGGGCCCCATTCAGGTGGGCGTGGCACTCAAGGTGGCAGACCATGTCCGTGTAAACGAAGTATCGACCGCGAGGCCAGGTTGAGGCCACAACTGAATGTGTTTGTTTAGAGTGTGTTTGCTATCTGAAATTCTGTATTAGCATAAATGTGACCTATATATATTAATAGATCTACATTGTACATTGACCGAGTGCGCCATAGTATAATAGCAAGCCCGTTGTAATATAAGGAACGCGTATACCTGTACGGATATGTGGTTTAGGTACACTGTATATGATCTACCTGGGGCAGAGATACCTATGTGTATGTCCATAGTAACTCACAAATGTGTATCTGAAATTAATATTTCAACAGCCATATGCATGGTCACACCATATACTATTAAAGGCTTGCAATAACGGTTTGTTTACATATTCATTGTCAAACGTAATTTTAAACGAAAGTATATGTACATTTAAACAAGTATATTGGTAACCAGCAACATTTTCCGCATATCTCACTGGTTTTCAATATTTTGTTATTTTATTATTTAAAAATATTTATAGTTGGATCTATATATGTAGCTTAATAGAGTTATCCCCCTTAGTCTGTTAGACTATAGATAATTGAAATGTTACAGTACATTACCAACTGATTATTCAGGTTTTACTGGAAATGTAAACTGCAATGGAATTGTATCTATCCTACAGCAGTGAAAAGATATTTGGAGATTATATTAGCAATTATGTGTATGCTAAGTGCATGTACTTTGCAATTTTAACTCCAATTTGGTTCAAAATGACAACTTAATCTGTGGTTGTATGCCTTTAAATTCAATAGCTTAAATTGAATTTAATAGCTGCTAGTATATGGGGTCTAAACATAAATGCATATATATTACTTAGATATTTAGGTACATATATGAATTAAATAGCATTTAGTACATTGATAGACACATATTATATACTCAACAAAATAAATTGCAGATTTTATGGGGAAGATTTCTACCAAATGTTTGACCTTTTGAATAATATGCAATTCTTTGTCCTATGAATCTGCAGTTTATTGAAGAGTAGCTGGAGGCTGTAGTTAAATTTATGTCCCAAAAGGCTATTTATACACTTGCCTGTTGAGTATATGCAATTGATATTGAAGATATGTATCTCAATCTATTTAAAATGGTCCAGTGCATTTAATCAAATGGTTTCATCTTGGTTTGAATTGGGTTTTATAATTGAGCGGACTTCAAGATACTCATCATGTGATTCTTGTCCAAAAAATTATTCGTTTTATTATTTTCAATGAAAAGTCTTGTGCACCTTCACTCCCCAATGTCATTTTCTTTTTGGTGCAACCCTCTCCAAATTTGGATGTATTTTACAAAATATATTCTGATTCTAACCAATGACATCAGTGCATTTCATTTGCTGCAGTATGCCACCCAAAAGAAAGGCCGCCAAGGGAGGTAAGGCTGGAGGGAAGAAGGCTAAAGTGGTGAAGAAGGAGGAGGAGACTACTACAATAAAAGATACAATTGCATCCTTGAAAACTGCAGACACTGGAAGGAAGAGTCACAAACTTGATCCGCATATTCCTTTTTCCGGAAACGATGACTATAAGGTGATGTCTCTTACACAACTATACAGTACTAATTAAAGCAATGGATATTTTGTCATTTGTAAATTTTGACTAAATAAAATATAGATCTATATATATTTAATATTGCTTCTTTTTCAAATTTCACATTCGTACTATGGACATGACACAGGGAATTCTTTATTTTAATACTGTGATTATCATTATCAGAGGGACCATTCATTTTTATACTTCATCAGATTACTATGTAAGTCAACTGTATGTGGTTGTATGCCGTTAAAAGTACATATGAAGTGAATATAAAATTAAAACAATATATATATAAAACTTTGTCAGATCACTATGTAAGTAAACTACATGTATCTGTGATTGTATGCCTTTAAAATTACATATAAAGTGAGTCTAAAATTTTAAAAGAATATATATCTTTATGATGATGATATTAATTCCAGATCTATGAAGACTATAACTGTATGTTGAACCAGACAAATATCGGCCACAACAATAACAAGTTCTATGTGGTCCAGCTGTTTGATGACGGCGGTAAAGCTCCAGCACAGTTCTACACCTTCAACAGATGGGGACGTGTGGTACGCTTTAGCACTGTGGGCGGTAATGTAACTGGGTGTGAAGGCGGGTGGTAGCGCAGTGGTAGAACACTGGACTTCAGAGCCAAACGTTCCAGGTTCAAATCCCGCCCTGGCATCAATGTTCGCGAAAGTTACTTTTCTGACGCGATATTGATAGGATGCGATGTCTGTAGAGTGGCAATGCAGTTATCATCCTCGATCTTGTCAGTACCAGCTGTAGCTCGCAGATTTACTGCAACATTCAGTGCTACGGATATAGGTGAAGAAATCTTGAAAGCGGTTCTAAAACCCAATTTAAAAAAACAAAAAAAACATTAGCCCAATGTGTATTTGAGTTGTTTCCCGTGGACTTCTCTTTGAATTGTTGAATTGAGATGTGACTGGATTAGTAGCTTGAAGACGAGTCGCCATGTGGAGGGAGAATGTAGCCGGGTGTGATACATATGCTGCTTCTGGTCTCGGCCAGTGAGGTTACTCCTTTGGCTCATTCGGTAGGGCGTTGGACTCGCAAGCCAGCAACTTGGGTTCAAATCCCAGGATCGGCATGATCTTCTGTTACATGTTTTTCAGGGGGAAACAGGTGCAACTGCTTTGAAGGGTCCCATGAGCAAAGACCTAGCCATCAAGGACTTTGAGAAGAAATTCCAGGATAAGACAAAGAACAAATGGGCAAACAGGGACAAGTTCGAGGCCAAGCCAGGGAAATATACTATGTTGGAAATGGCTGATGATGAAGATGAAGTTGATGCTGTAGGTATACAGGTTAAATAATTACTATTATTAGGAAAGTTTTGAATTTAATGAGGTGTGTTATTGGATTTACCCATTCCTACTTTAGAATAGATCTCTGCATTGTTCATCTTCGCGTATTGGTGAAAGATTCCCGCTGTGACAATAACTCACTGCTTTTCCACGATGATCTAATTGTTTCAGTGGATAATTTTCAGACATGTCGTAGACAAGATGTCTACAGTTTTTTTATTTCTATGTTAGAAGACATTTGTTTGGACTGCATATCATTTCTGAATGTGTCTGAAAATAGAATAACATTAAATGAAATAGCAGGCTCTCCTCCTACTGTAAACATATTACTGTTTCAATCACTGAAATACTGTGTAAAATGACCTAGGTGCCCAACTCCCATTATGTCAGTGAAATGATTATGCATGTTAATAATGAGGGTGATGTCTCACCCACACTATAATGGTGGTCAAACTTGTCTCACTCACTTTACATGGTGGCCAACCCTATCTCACCCACTGTACATGATGGCCAAACATATCTCACTCTCACTCTACATGGTGGCCAAAGTTGTCTCACTTTACATGGTGGTCAAACTTGTCTCACTCACTTTGCATGGTGGCCAACCCTATCTCACCCATTGTACATGATGGCCAAACATATCTCATTCTCACTCTACATGGTGGCCAAACTTTTCTCACTTTACATGGTGGCCAAATGTGTCTCACTCAGTCTACATAATAGTCAAACTTGTCTCACTCTATATTGTGGTCAAACTTGTCTCACTCTATTTTGTGGTCAAACTTGTCTCACTCACTCTACATGGTGGTCAAACATGTCTCACTCTCTCTCTACATGGTGGTCAAACATGTCTCACTCTCTCTCTCTACATTATGGTCAAACTTCTCACTCTCTCTACATGGTGGACAGCCCTATCTCACCCACTTTTCATGGTAGCGAAACTTGTCTCACTCTCTCTACATGATCTTCAATATTGTCTTGCCATAATTATAGTAATATTTCAGAAAGTTAAAGAATACCCCTAAATTAATTTACAATATTTTATATCTTCAGCCAGTGGCAGCTACATCATCAACATCAGAGAAAAAAGTTGCAGATTCAAAACTGGATGTACCTACTAGGAAACTTGTCAATTTGATATTTGACCTAGACATGTTCAATAATGCAATGAAACGCTTCGATATCGATGTGAAGAAGATGCCACTTGGGAAGCTAAGTAAAAGCCAGATAGCCAAAGGCTTTGAGGTGCTGGAGAAAATTGAAACTGAACTTAAGAAGAAAAAGCCAACAGCTTCAATACTGCAGGATCTTTCTTCTAGATTCTACACCGTTATCCCACATGACTTTGGTCGCAGAACCCCTTTGCCAATCAAGGATGCTGAATTTCTTCAACAGAAACTGGACATGCTGGCAGTAAGTAGGATAGGTATAAGGGGCCGTTCCTTTTAACTGTGCGAAGTTTTCTAAGACAGATATGTATCGTCAC
Organism: Lepetodrilus schrolli; assembly: GCA_032361225.1. Lineage (NCBI taxonomy): Eukaryota > Metazoa > Mollusca > Gastropoda > Lepetellida > Lepetodrilidae > Lepetodrilus > Lepetodrilus schrolli. The sequence goes on from JAUTBT010009606.1 coordinate 15,455, forward strand.
TGTACTGAATGAAAGGAACGGCTCACACACGTCTCGCACAAACAAAATGGCGGCAAGAGTGCTGTTAGATGCGTGACGTCACTGTACATAGCTATCACAAAATATTTTGAATAACAATTATTTTATGTAGAGGGGTGATAAGTCTGAACAGGGTCACTTAATTTACATGTGTTGATGCACTTCTACACACACCTGACGGTCTACACCAATGTACTGTCTTTCCAACCTCACCTCTCTACATTAAATAATATTTAGTCCAAATATTTTGTGATAGCTATATAGACAATATCTTTATTAATGATGCAAACAGTCTGAATAGAAATAAAGAATGAAAAGTACAATAAGGAAGACAGTTCTGTATGAAAGTAAGTAGAAAAGAAGACAGCAATAGATATCTAATAACAATTGATTACTCTATCTTTTACATCTGAGAAGGTTCGAGGCTTTTAAACGCATGCAATCACAGTTTGTTGACATATTTCATGGTCAAACATATTTTTATCTGAAAGTATGTATTTTTTTATTTTTCTACACAAGTAAATTGATCAACAAGCTGGCACTGGTTATCAATATTTTCATATTATTTTCATATTTTCATGTATTATTTGTGTGGGAGATATTAAAAGAAAAGAGGAAATATTGAAAACCAGTGGGACATATGGAAAATGTATCTTGTTGCCTAATATACTTGTGTAGACAAATCTACTGCACATACTTTCATGTAACAGTAAATATTTGTGACCATAAAATATGTCAGCAAGCCATGAACATGCCCCTGTAATTAATACTGTTTTTGGTTGCAGGTTTTGGGTGATATTGAGATAGCCCAAAGTCTTCAGAAGAACAAAGATAAAGCTCTGGCAACTGTGAGTGTACCAATAATAATATTAATAATAATAATAATAATAATAATAATAATAATAATAATAATAATAAAAAAATAATAATAATAATAATAATAATAATAATAATAATAATAATAATAATAATAATATTATTATTATTTATAATAATAATAATAATAATAATATTATTAATAATAATAATAATAATAATAATGTGCAACAAAACAATGCATTTAATAGTACATGTAATTTGTGAACAGAGTATACAAATTGTAGTGTATATATGTTTGCAAATGTTCTTAATTACTATGTGATACATTTTCAAACTACAGACTTGTTCTGTTCCCATTTGAATTAAATTGATTGCTGATAGTAATGAATTACTGGATTAAAACACTTTAACTTTAGATATTTTAATGTTTTTCTAAAGGTAATGTTAAAAATAATAGTTTGTTTTATTATTTATTATGTACATGTATAAACAAATTCAAATTGCTTAAAAATTAAGTTTCTATATAATTGAAGTTAATGGGTATAATATAAGTTGTCAACTCGTCACGAGGGGTACATGTGATGATGTCCCCCACTGGAGAGACCTTGTCCCCCAAGCCATTAGGCGAGGGGTACAAGGGCTCTCAAGCGGGGTACACCTTTCCATGTAACCCGAGGGACGAGTTGACAACGAATTTATCCTACCGTCATGTTCCTGTACGTAAACATGATGTAAATTCAATCAAAACGTTTGTTTCCTATTTGGCCGTAGTTAAAAGTTGTGACCTCATAGAGCACTGTGACGTCATGGTGACCACTCTCGATTCATACGCTTGAAAGTCATTCTTAATGAATATTCGCAAGTTCGCTTTCTTAAACATACCGTATGTAGATATCTATTACAATTCGGTCTCAGGTATACGAGACATTTCAGCCTGTAAAAACCTGTGCACGGTGCTGGTAACTGGTAATGCCACGGTTAGGCCGTTGTCATAGCAGCGAGAAATAAGTGAATTATTTGTAAACCTCCCAGGCGGGTATATGGATATTTGTAATAGTCACGTAAACAGAAGAAACTTACATGTAAGGTAGGTTAAGAAAGATAGTGTCCTATCACATTGACATTATTATTGAATAAATAATAATTAATTTTTTTAATATTATTTTTAGGCTAAGGCTGAGAAATTACCAAACCCAACTGATGTCAACTATGACCTACTTCAGTGTAGTCTTGAACATCTCACTCCAAAGAGTGAAGAATTCAAGGTAATATCCATACATTTTATGATTTATAAATGTAGCCGGGTGTGATATAACATGTTTTAACTGGTCTCGGCCAGCGGGGCTACCTACCCCTTTGGTTCAGTCGGTAGAGCATTGGGACCCATAATCCAACAACTCGGGTTCGAATCCCAGAATCGGCAGTGGTCCTATCGTTTAGATTTATAAAGTGCTGTTATCCATAAAAAAGTACAGTATGCATTGGTATGTCAGTGGTATGATCCACGGCTGCATCATAACAATGAACAGGCATAAAATATGGCACTTGTTGTTCCCCGGCTTGGCACTGCATTAACCCTCTCACTGGAGATACCCTAAAGAACAGTGCTTGTGCCTAATCTAGCAGGGAGAGGGTTAAAGGGGTACCAGTATAGCAAGGACTGGTCAGCTGTCAGTATAGTGTGTCTGTGTCGAGTGTATTTATGTTATAACTGCAGCATGCTAGTCCAGTGATCTAGTACCACCAGCCAGTGGAAATCCAGTGTAGTACAACCAGGGCATGTGCACAAAACATGCAAGCTGTGATATGAGTGAAATAATCTTGAAAGCCACTCTCAACCTCAAATCAGCCAACCAGTACCAGTATCTACTGTAACTGTGAACAATGTGACTGGTGTAAGGTTGGATTTAATTGGTGCACATTTATTACTAAAATCTAGATATTGCATTAAATTAGTGAAGCATTAAATAAGTGATTTACAGTATATGCAACATGTTATTAACTAAAGCTCAACCTTTTTCATTCTTGTGATACATTTTCTGAATATGATGCTTCTTCAAGGGAAAGTTCAATATTCTATATTTTATATTTGTAGATTCTGGAAAAGTACACAAATGCCACAGGGAGTAGACATTGCCGTGTCAAGATTCAAGACATATGGAAGGTTTCTAGAGATGGAGAGGCAAGCTATGAAATTTTTTTTCATTAGTATTTCTTATGTGCCACACATACCCCCCAACAAACTTGAACAAATTTCAGAATTACCAACCAGGTCATACATAATAATAATAATAATAATAATAATTATAAATAATAATAATATATCTTTATTATCCCAGGCCAAATTTGTTTATATTTTAAAATGGATACACATAATAAATAAATAAATATTACAATAAATAATTAAATAAAATATCATTCATACAACACATGTTAGTAACACTTTCTTTTCTTAAATTACAATGTATATATGTAGAGTGTAAAATTTGAAATAAGGTACAACTAATTTCAAATGCGATTAAATTAATGTATACTTTCTTGTACGAAAGATTTACGGGCCCTGTTTAATTTAAACTGTGCAATCTTAAGTGGCATCTGGAAGGTAAATAATTATAGTGATGATATAAAGGATGAGAACTGTCCTTAAAAATATTTGCCACTTTTTAAAAGATTTGGTGTTTATTGGCATTGCCGTGATTGTTGATAGTAGTTTCAATTATTTTATTAGAAGTATTAACAATTAAAAATATGTTCTTTTTATTTTGAATATATATGTATTTAAACATTTTATAATTTCTGTACCCCTCCCAATATCTAAAAAAATCATGTTCATATTATTTTTGTAGGCTGCTCGATACAAAGCCCACGACAAGATCACTAACCGAAAACTATTGTGGCATGGCACAAATGTTGCGGTTGTGGCGGCCATCTTGAAAAGCGGTCTTCGCATCATGCCACATAGTGGAGGTCGGGTTGGCTCTGGAATTTACTTTGCTTCAGAGAATTCAAAATCTGCTGGTTATGGTGAGTCTTGGCTTCAAAATCCTTTGAATTTTTTTAAAAAATCATTAAAAGGAAATCTAAAATATTGTCAAAAACGTTTACAAAACTATTAACTTCCTATAATCTTTATTCCAGTTTCAGTTTTAAATGGCATCGTCTGAACATATTTAACTCTCTCCATGCTGCAGGCAACCGGAGATGCCCCAAAGAGCAGTGTATGTGCCTAATCCAGCAGAGAGAGTGTTAATTGACATCATATTGTTGGCTTTCGTGGGCATATATATTTGGCAACAAGCGCCATATTCCACATGTCCCACTACTGTAGTTTAAAATATTTTCATATTCATAGATCATGAAATATGTCAACAAACCCATGATTGTATGCCTTTAACTATCTGATGAATGTCGTGTTTCAGTTTCTACCGCTGGGAAGTTGGGAATAATGTTTCTGAATGAGGTGTCCCTGGGAAATGAGAAACACATTGACCGAGATGACAGTTCCCTGAAAACAGCTCCCAGTGGATATGACTGCATTGTAGCCAAAGGAAGAACTGAGCCAGGTTTGTAATATTTATCATGGCAGGACGAGTAGGGTAAAGTGCCCTGCCCAAATCTTGATGTTGATGAATGGAAACAAAATGTATTTGAGAAAGAAAAAAAACAGACTTTTGCACCAGTAATTGTATATTACATGTACTATCAATAGTTGTTAGGAAAGCATTTTTTTGGTTAGTTGTCGTGTTGCAACCATCTTCTAATTACATGGTGCTTGCTGACAAATACAATTTTCAAGCAGTGAAAATTATTTAGCTACATACAATTGAAGGAAGATAAAAAAAAATGTGATGTGTTGGGTTTGTTAAAAAACAACACAAGCATTTTATATATTTTTTAGAACTAGAGATCTAGTACGTTAAAATTTAAGTTTTTCATTTTTCAGATCCCAAACATGATACCTCATTGACTATAGATGGCAAGAAGGTAGTGATACCTCAAGGAAATCCTATTCCACAATCCAAATTTTCTGGCAGCAGTTTCTCCCAGAGTGAATATCTTATCTACAAGGAGAGCCAGAACAGAATCCGCTATCTACTGCTAATGGAATTCTCCTAGTCTGAAGGTCATTGTTTCACGAAGCTCGCATATCCACTATGAAACCATAGCCCTCTCGTAAGTGCCCGATGGCCATGTATAAGAGATCGCTTCGACAGTGCTTATGTTCTCATAGTACATACGAGAGCTTCGAGAAACGATACCCTGGTCATCTCCGGACATCATGACCTGTCCATTGTGACCTTCACCCTGCTGGATATTAATCAAAATGGGGGATAACTCTCCTATGCATAGGGCAGGATGAAGGTTACCATAGAGATTATGGGACCCACTGATCATCACATATTAGGGAATATAGAGCCAAAGATGTTAATTTTAAGGGTAAATGATATCTAGGTTATCAGGTTAAGGGTGTAGACTTGCAATAATATGAGAGCATAATTGGATCCTAGGTTGTGAATATAAAGACATTGACTTGAACAGCATTATTTAAACCTATCTGGTATGGGCATATCAAACCTAGACAGTATGTATCAGAGCATTTAATTTTTGGCTGGGTGAGTTGATGGGCACACACATATATACTCATCAAAATTAATTAAGGACCAGTAGCCTTTTTCAGTTTTATATTATTTTAACAGTGAAGAATTTCCAAACTTCTTAAAGCTCCAGGTACTATTCAAGAACTTGTAGACGCATTACCAGCTCTTAATTTATTTTGTTGAGTATATATAATATGACTGACTCCAGCACCCATACATTGGTAGTGTCATTATTGTCTTCATCATCCATCATCAAAACCATCACATGTCATTTTACCTTCTGCGAGTCAATAGTTTGACTGCTATGAAAATATGTTGTTGAGAGGTCAAAGATGACTGCTAGTTAGACTTGCTACAATTCTTATCAATCACACATATGTCACACACATTAGAATCTTCAGAAATAGTGACGAGTTATAATTACCATAGGCCAAGGTCATTGAAATGAATCAGCTGCCATAATATATAATATTTATTATTGTTAGATTAATTGTAAATGTTGAACAAAATCTTTATGGCTGTTTTGTGAATGGATTGTGACTAATACTTTTCATCTTGTTTTGAATTTTTTGTTTTATTGTTTCAATATTTGTCTTTTTTTTAAAATTCAGGTATTTATTCTTATGCTATTTGTTTGTTAACTCCAACATATGCTAGTTCTTTTTGGTGACAATTGGTGTTAAAGTATTTACTATGATACCGGTATGTGTACATGTAGTTGATGAAGAGGACATTAGAAACACTGTGCTCTGTATCAATGGCAATAGGTATGTCTAAGATTGTATAGTATAGTAGTATCACTTGCGATAAAAAAAAATTAAAAAAAATATGAGAAAAAAACGTATGAAAATATTAAAAACCAGCGGGGCATGCAGAAAATGTAGCTTGTTGCCCAATATACTTGTGTAGACAAATGAAATGTACATACTATCAGGTATATATGTTTGACCATGAAATATGTCAACAAACTGTAATTGTATGCCTTTAAGCTGTGTCGATTGAATGGAATGTCAACTAAATGATTTTTCTTGATGGAAATATTTATGATAATGCATCAATTCCATTGCACGCCAAAGTCGATGGTCTGAAATACTTCTGAATCCTACATTTCAAAATCTGAATAATTAGTATTCACTGATCCATTTACCTATGTAATAATGTAGGAGCAAGCTTTAGAGCATGGATTTGGCGCAATATAAATGTACACATTATTTTATTAATAATAATAACAATGTGTAACTCATACAAGGTCACTTTTCAGTAACTTCATGTTTACTTCACGTTTTATTTACATAATTTCACATGTAGTTGATTTCTAAATACTGTAGAGCACAAATGTTGCAATTGATTGAAATCTGTAGTTTTTTTTCACTGATGCTTCAATCTGTTTTTAAAGATTACAATTATTTTTTACCTTTCACATGTTAGACAGATTGTTGTCTGCACTGAAAATAGCGATACTGTGATTGTTACAAGCATCATATCCGACTCATCTTCTCAAAGCAAGGGTATTTTTAATACGATGTTGCACACCCCCCCAAAAAAAAACAACTCCAAAAAACCCCAAAATACAACAACAAAAATACAACCAAAAATAAAATTAAAAAAATTAAAAATTAAAAATATTGCACCATCCCACGATTGTTTAAAAATTACAATTTTGTGAAAATAATTATTGTAATTAATTTAAAAGAGATAAAAAAAATTTTTAGCAACACTTCTCCTAGTACACTCATCCTGTCCTATCATCCTTGTTCTATGAATGCAAATTGTGTTAGTCCTATGAAGTAATTATATACTCCAAATAGAGGCATTCCTTTGCATTTGTAAAAGTCAGGGCTTGACAGTAAGGATTGTCCGCCTGTGCGGGACAGGCAATATCCACAGACGGACAAGTGAATAGGCACACATTAACAAGCCCTTTTTACTGACAGGGTAATTAGTTTCATGTCCAACAGGACAAGTGACTCAAGAAGTTAATGTAGAGCCCTGAACATTTGCTTTAAAAGACATTTTGTAAATGTGGTTGTTGATAGAATACGTTCTCTGAGATCACCCTTGCCGAGGGAAGATGGCAGGGTTTTGGTGCTTGGATATGTAACTCTGGTTGTTGTTTTAAGGACATCTAACCAGCTCATCAGTGGAACTGTGATGTAGAGTACAGTAGGCTTTGAAGGGAACTTAATTGTCCAGATTAATTATCCATATTTTCAGCCTGCGGTGCCAAAAGCTTAAAGCACTAAAAGAACTACACGTAGATCAAATAATAAATCACGTACGAACGTTACAACGTATGTGTGTAGTAATCTCTTGAAACGTATGGCCATTGGATACTGAACTTCCGCTTTTGACGGATGTTAAGTACCATTGGGTACTGAATTTCCGCCTTTGAGGTAGTTAAGTAGACGGATATTAAGTATGGTCAATAGTCTTAGGTTTCAGAAGTTGTATAGTATAATCCTTGGATATTAGATTATATAGATGAGTGGTAGAATTACCTGTTTGGCCGTTACACATACAAAAAATGGCAAACATTTAAACTGAGCTGTGACCTTTTATTAATTTATTATTTGACATATAATTGGTACCTTAAAAGTTGCCAACGTGTATAGCAATTTTAAACGAGTATTGATGCAACACTTGTTACAGGTATAATAATTTCTGAAAATATTTCCAATAAAATATATAATTAGTTAGTAATAAGTTACGGTGTTTTTAAAGAATGAATGTTTTAGAGAACTTTTAATATTTTGTGTAGGTCATTAATGTTTTTACAGGTTACGTTAAGAATACTCCCAGTCGTGTTTTTGTCTTAGCATTTATGTTCACTTTAATTCACTTGCGCGGTGAATTCAATGCATTTATGAGGGCTTGGAGATATTTCATTACATGTTTGTTACTGCCTCTCCATACCACTCATACACTGTACAATGTGGTATACTAGCATGTGAAATGTTCACATTACACATGGGCTAGGAAACATATCCATTATCAATTTCCAGTGTCCTTTTATCCGTCAGAATTCACATTTTAATACGAGTACATAATTATTCTATTTCCTAATATGTACGATTGTAAAGACAATTTATATTTTTTTTTAAATAATTAAAACCCACACTTCATTTTCATACTTTTTTCTTCACTAAAATGCACTGTACCACTCTCTGGGAGAACGTATGTATATTATTATAACGACACTTATGTTCTTCACGTAAGGATCCACGTGAACCATGACACCTATTCCTCATCCTTTAACCAATGTATATTTTCTTCATTATCTTTATACATTCGCACACTAAATGTCGAGTTACTGGTTTCACAAATACGTGTTAGTGTACTAGTATGTGAATGTGAGTGACCTTTCTGTTAATTTTTAAGTTTGACAATAAAATTGTTTTACGTTTTAATTTTTACTGGTATGTGAATGTGAGTGACCTTTCTATTAGTTTTTAAGTTTGACAATAAAATTGTTTTACGTTTTCATTTTTACTGGTATTTTGGAATGTGCTACAATGTGAGTCATATAACACATACAGCCATTTGTATTTTTTACTATGTTACACAGTAAGACAAACATACACTGTCATCTGTATACTGCCGTTGACAGTAAAATACAACATACACTGCTACTATGTTATTGCAGACAGCAATACGGACTTCACACCGAAAAAATGCTGTCGTATGTGCATAACAAAAACCAGGCTAATATTATGATGATATTTGAAATCGATATTATGCATACCGCATTTACTTACTGATTCATGCATTACAAGCATGTCACGTATTTCTTTTAGCGTGAAAAGATACACCATGCAT